>CM060700.1:43842720-44065220 GCA_030686995.1 Artemisia argyi
GCCATTCTTCTTTAACCTTGCTACAAACCTTGTCAAGTTGTTTTTTAACCAACTTTACCAACAAGTCTCACAAGCCATGTGCTAAATCTGCTTTCTTGTAATTATTAATCTACTAACCTTTAGAGAAACCCTAAAGCTTCGATCACCTCAAGTCTATAACCTTGATATACCTTGTACTCCAAGTAATCACTTTTCTTGAATCCCAAGACAAAGCTAAACCTTACTTGTCTTCCAAGAACCACCAAGACTTGAATCCCAAGAAACTGAAAACTTGAAGTTAAAACTTCTTGCAAAACCTTGTCACCTTTGAAGCTCAAAACCGAAACTCCAAGAACCTTGCAACAAA
This sequence comes from Artemisia argyi, assembly GCA_030686995.1. Taxonomy (NCBI): domain Eukaryota; kingdom Viridiplantae; phylum Streptophyta; class Magnoliopsida; order Asterales; family Asteraceae; genus Artemisia; species Artemisia argyi. Next base: position 43,843,067 of record CM060700.1, read on the forward strand.
ATAAAACGAATCCCTAAAACCCTAGGAGAATCGATCCACTTCCTTGCAAGAAAACTTCAAGAACCTTGTTGCCCAAGTAATCTTGACTCGTAAACCTAGAAACCTTTAACCTTGTAATCTACACAACGATAGCCAAACAATAACTGAAAAACGACAAAGAACATAGCTACACCAGAAACTTCGACAGCCTATATCTCTTTCCTGGAAGCTCCGATGTAAGATCCCTCCAGTGAGATCCTAGATCTATGTGTCTTCAACCTACGGTTCAAATTTCGTAGAAATCCAACGGTTAACGAACCTGCAGTGTCAATTCTCCCACAACTGAGCAGTAACCGATGAACCAAACCCAGTTCACTCGTTTCTCTTGTTTCGGCTCCCTCCACGATGTGTGATTCGTTCTCCTCGAACAAGGCTCTGATACCAATTGTTGGGATTTTTACGGCCCAACATCTCACCAAGTCCAACATATAAGCCCAACTGAGGTTCCATTCTAAAACCAATTGGTGATAGAAGGAGTAGCCCACCAATCTTATATGTTAACTTTGAGATTATAGTTCTACCGATGTGGGATTGGGTTTGTACACCCAACATAACCTATAGACTAACACTAACGGACAATGTACCCGATCAGTTATAGCTAGAATGGTAAGTACGGGTCATTCGCAAGGAGTGTATTGACTTAAACTAAACCTAGTAGCCATCTAATTGACTAATCTAAATACTTAAATGGGGGGGGGTTCAATATACGAGATTTACACGATTTGATTACTTAAACTAATAAATAAATTAAAAACAATAAAAATGATAAAATTTACTAAGTTGTAGTCTATAGGAGAAGAACGTGCTAGCCAAATTCATTCTACTATGTTATCCTAATTTGTCTACAAGTGCAATGTCCTAATCATGCTTCCGTCAATGAATCAAATGCAGACTAGGCTAGATGGTTACGGTTGCCTAGTGCTAAAAATATTAACCCGCAAACCGCAATTGTGATGAGATTAAATAATCAATACCACACAGAGTGTGTCAAATACTGTATATGATTTGTCTCGATAGCCTAATAGTTATAGTACTACCTATTTTCCCGCGAATGGTCATCTATAGGAGAACACGCGCTAACTTGTTTTAATCATAATTCGCCTAACCTAGGGCTTGGACCACCTCTAGTCCGAATGGTAAATCGCAACGACCTGGTATCCATGTGTTACTATCCTACCATCATGAAAAGGATCACAATCACATATTTGTCATCATATAATTCATAATCTAGCAATAGACGACATGCAATAAACAAGTATACGAACGAATCAATCGATAAACATATAATATCTAAAGAAAGCATGTTAAGAAAAAGTAAACGAATCAATAAAATATAATACTAATAAACTTGAGCCAAAATGTGTTAACCCATAATCTCAATAGCAATGCACAAAGAAATAATCAAATTCGAACGTATTCGTAGTGAAAACAATACGCTAATGAATAATTAAACAATAATACAATAATACGAGATGTTAAGGGTAGAATGGTGTTTTCTGCTCTTTCTTGCCTCTAAAAGTCATCAAGGAATCGCCAAGGGTGGAGAGAATGATGCCCTAAGTCGTGGTTTGGGCTTTTATTTATAGTTTTCTGAAATCTGGACCGATACGGCATATTGAACTTGAATACAGCATATTGAAGATATCAATCGTGGGCTTCACTCAATAAGATATTTTGGTCAACCGACTGACCAACCTTAGTTATGGTTATTCATAAAACTGGATACGTCGTATTCCATGTAATCCCATCTTGGGTCTTCTTTGGCTAGGGCTCCTATATGGTGTATCCTCATAATTAGATACACCCTATTCTTCAGATGTCTTGTGTTCTTCAAATCGGCTAAGTGTAATATACGTCATATCTCCAGAATTGGATACAGCGTATCTTGTATTCTTCTTTGCTAAGACTTGAAATCTTCTAAGTAAAGTATACGACGTATCCCCATTTGCATGGATACGCCATATTAATCTTCTGTACAACAGTTTTCTTCGTTTTTGCTCCAAATAATGCCCTTTTTCGTGTCTTGTTCATTTTTGCTCCAAAATAACTATCAGAAATGTAAGTGATTAAGTAACGATTCTTATATAAAAACATAGTGAAAGAGCTAAATATGTGGGATAAATGGTGCAAAAATACGCTACTTATTTGATCACATGAGCTACCTTTATACATACAAAGGCATAACCTTCCCCCCCCCCCCCCCCACTTTTTTACTAAGCGTCTTCCCTGCCTCCTTTACTAAGAAACTTTCTAACTAATATACTAAGCAGTTAGTGTTTATCTTTTCTTTAAGTTATTTAACCCCCAACTATTTTTGAGCCACTGCAGCTTCATCATCATGAACAACCTTAGCTTCACAAAACAAGCCTTTGAACTTGTATTCCATAGACTCGTGTTTTATAAACAAGACTAAGTTGCTTGAACCTAACTTGCTTAGAACCTCAATGCTTTTGTACACCAAATCCATTAAACTTTTTGATGTTAAACATTGTTATAGAATTAGTCATTCTTCTTTAACTTGCTAAAATATTGTTAAGTTCTTTCCTAGTCAACTATATCAACTAGCCTTATATAAACTTCATTTTTTGAAATCTAGAGTTGCTTGCCCTTTAGCAAAACACTCTTTCGACCTCAAATATACCAAACTTGTACTACAAAAAATCACTTTCCTTATCCTCAAGAAACAACTAAACCTTGCTTGTATTCCAATTTATCACCAGGACTTGATCTTCAAGAAACCCGCGAAACTAGAATTTTCAAGATTGATTTTAAAAACTCGAAAATCTACAAACCCTTGAAAAACCCTTCAAGAAACAGATATTCCTCCACCTCAGATTATACCTTACAAGATTCAAACTAGTCGAAAAACATGTGAAGCTTGAACCTTGTTGCTTTAAACATATGCAGTACTAACCTTGATAAACCTCAAGCTCCTTGAGAAAAAAAATAAAAATAAATAAACTCGACACCGTAAGCCTTCAAACCCTCCTTTTAGAAACCTTTAACGCGAAACAACTTATTGCCATCTTTGTAGTAATCTCGTTATCTTTCAAATCCACAAAGCCTTATTGTTCAAAACATTTTACTCCAAAAACGCACCTCATTTTTGCCCCATCTTTAACTTCGAACACGAACCTCATAAACCACAAAAACACGTGGCTCTGATACCACTTGCTGGTTTTGTCGACCAACAAACTAGAAATCTAGAGCATATAACTCAAGAAATATGAAGACAAACAAACATGCAGATATATGTAATGTCGACCGGAAAGTAGGCAATAGAAGAATACCCACATATTTATACCTTTATTATATTTTAAACAGAAAATAATGATTATAATGCCTTTCCCCCTCATCTCGCTTTATAGTGACGATGGCGGAATAAAACAACTCCTAAAAAGAACGGAAGTCTCATGCATTCATGAGTGGTTTTCTCTTTGTAGCTACCTCTTTTTAGGAGTGATTTCTTCCCACTCATCTCTAAAAAATGAGGTGAGGGGGAGAGGCATTGCAATCATTCTTTCTGGTTTACAAACGTAATAAAAGGTATAAATGGTTGGATATTATTTTTGTGCCAACTTTTTAGTCGGCATTACATATATCTGCATGTGTGTTCGTCTTCGTATTATCGATTTATCTACTCTAGATTTCCATTTTGTTGGTCAACAAAACCAACAACGTTACATCTTACATTATTCCAAGTGTGGTAATTAATAGATCATAGTTTTAAATGCAATTCCTAGTCTTTAGCTCTAGTGTTTTTGTCTCTCTAAGAGTTTCTCTCTAGAGTCAATTATGCATAGAAAATGTGTCTGCCTAGTTCAGTCATACCTTATTGGATGATAGAGTCGTCTTTTCATTTAAATCACTTTCCTCAATTCCTTAACAACATCCCAAAAAATGTGTCTGCCTAGTTTAGTTTTCTTATGGAGTAATATAAAGTTGGTTAATGAAAATGACAGAGCTCGACCATATTGAGAGACATCAAAAGCTCAACATGGGTAAGTCTTGTGAATGCTTACCAAAATCACTTATCTGCTTATTGCTTTTTGAATTAAGCAACTTCAAACTGCTTATTCAAAATAGGTTATCTGAATCACAAATAATCAGCCAAACTTTTTGGATAAGCAACCACAAACACTCTCAAAATGTGTTAATCTTTATTTTTCAACATTGACCTTAATTATGTTTGTTTATCTTACATAATACTTGATGCTAAATATATGAATGGATTGAGTTTTAAATGTATTTTTCATTGGTATAATTTTCATCAAGTATTGTGTAACACAAACAAAAATATTTAAAGTCAAAGTTGATAAAGAAAGACCGAAAAAGTCAAATGGGGACTATAATTTTAGGATGGAGAGAGTATCACATATGTCCATAAGATTTCCAAACATATACAAGTGTGTGCACGTATTGATAGTTTTAATATAGATTTTTTTTTAACACAAAAAGTGAAAGGTTAGAATTCAGAGAATAATAATGATTTGTTGAGGAATAGCAAATGCCCCTTTATAGAGGCTACATAAGTAATGAAATATACTAAAAGACACACCAAACATGAGTGTGCTATAAATTCTATCTTTATTCATTACTCCTAATGAGCATATTATTAATCAATTATTATGACTTTAACCTTTAGCCTTCTAAACCTTTTGAAATGACTCAAACATGTTCTCAACAATGGCATACATTTCAAATGTATGAGTGTATTTATTTATTCATGTACACACCCTAATTCCAATACATACAATAACTAACAAGTACCAGAGGCTGAGCTATTAGTAATGTGACAGACACAATCAACTTGACAAATAAAGTGACTTTGGCGTGGGTTTATGATCTTTGGAGTAACTTTATGTACCAAGATTACTTGAGTTTCAGTCATAAGTCCGTAATTTAACAACATTTTGGCAGAAGCATGGAAAGGATTCTTGAGAGGTATGAACGACACTCATATATAGAAAGGCAGCATGATGCAAACGAACTTCAATTTCAAGTATGTCGTGGTTTTATATTTGATCAATTGTTTAAGCTGCACTTGTTTTTTGAATTCTGACCAAATTCATGCTACTAAAAATCATGCAACTAACTTAAAATGAACAATCATAAATACGTTTAGGGAAGCTGGACTTTGGAACATGCAAAAATGAAGGCTAGAATGGAGCTCTTGCAGAAAAACCAAAGGTAAATGTTCAAATACACAATTAGCTTATATACTATGTATTAGAAATCACTTAAGAAATGAAATACAGTTAGGCAATTGGATTTGGTAGAACAATCATGAAAGGAGTTTGAGATCAATGGTGGAATTATACATTGATTACAATGATTACAAAAGAGAATAAATGAAGAGACAAGTTAGATTTGTAATTCTTAGCTAAATGAGTAAATGGGAAAGAAATGCCCTATATAGGTTGATAATGGAAAGAACCCTGCCTAGAACGTGACACTCTAATTTTCACTTGGCCCTCCATCTTTTGTTACATATCAAACCATCCCCCTCAAAAGATTCTTGACCTCAAGAATTGGGTTCATTTAACAACAACTTGTTTCAGCATGTGTTCAACAAGCTTTATAATCAAGGGCAAAGGTCAAAGAAAACTAATGTACTTATCAAAATGTGCCGAAATTCCTAGTGAACTTTAAAAAGGTCACCATGACTAGCATACATTCATATTTAAAACAAAATGAAGAACTTTTTAAGTGATTTGACTAAATACCCCTTTGTTCTTCGATCCTCATCTTTCTCATATTCAATCCTACATTTCGGCGCCTTTTTTCGACTACCTGCATCACTAGTATACATTTCAATTTAAAACAAAATGATTAATTTTTAAGTGATTTAACTAAAATACCCTTTTGTTCTTTGATCTTCATCTTTCTCATCTTCAAACCCAGATTCCAACGACTTTTTCGGGCTACCAACCATTAACTCTAGCACCAATTTCTCATAAATAAGAATGATTTGTTAGTCATAGTTGATAGTTGGTAGCCGAAAAATTCGCCAGAATATGGGATTGAAGAGGGGAAAGAAAGGCTTAAAAAGTTATTCATTTTGTTTTAAATTTGAATGTATACTTGTCATACTGGATATTTTTAAAGTTCACTAGGTATTTTGATACATTTTGATAAGTATATTAGTTTTCTTTAGCCTTTGCCCTATGATCAACTCACGTCATGTATTCAGTGTGTTCGTTCAATGGGTTTGTTCAACAAGCTTTATAATCAATTCGGGTCACGCATTTACTGTGTTCGTTCAGTAACCTATGTCATTAAGTTTCTTCCTTTATGGCCACCTCCAAATATCAAACTTCCACTCCTTATTCTTAACTTGACTAAACTTTAGGCTTAGGCTAATGTTCAAACTCATGCTAAACTTCAACATTTGGAACGTCATGTATTTGTTGGAATTCACTCTCAATTTCCATATCAGCAACCAACAACTTCTACAAACCTTTGTCAATGTTTCTTCCAACCTACTGATAAAGGAATTGCCATTTTTAAGTGTAACCAGCTAATGAACATCTATAAGTTCTACCCCATGAGCAATCTCTCAAACACCCAAAAAAAAAACAGCATCAAATATAACCAATCAACCTTTTCTTAGCCCAAACACCCTATAGATCTAACTTGTTTTTCCTCCATCAACTTTGTTCCTCATGATCATGTGTATCCTATGTGCCATTTTTTGGGTAAAGAGTTACCCCAGTAAAGTATATTAATCACAAAAAAGTTAAGTACAAAGGAATGTGGCTAAAATACTACATTAACCTCAAGCAAACACTTGAACGACTACTAAATCGTTTGTGACATGGCACAAAATGATAACATCTCTAGCTACAAACTAAATAACCAATACAAATCGACTATAAACAACCAAAAAGCCACAAGAAACCATCCAGAAGTGTTCCATACATCAATACACACACCTCCAAGCCAACCCAACATCAACAAAAGGAGCATAATAAACCAAATGAGACTGTCACCTTAAAAAAAACCTTCCCAAGTAAAACAAGTGGGAAAAACCTTAGTGAAGGAAAAAAAGAGTACAACTCTCAAGTGGAACTCCCATATTGAATCATACACAAACTTCGAATCTTCCATTTATCTAATAATATCCAGGCAGGAGAAGAGACCTTCCGAAACCGCATAGTCACAAGCTTTAGTAGAACATTTGAAACAATAACATCATAAGGTTGAGAAGCAGACATAGCTTCTTCTGGAACAATCTTGAGTTACGTTATTGTCAAATGTAATAGGTAGTAGTAGCAACTAGCAAGTAGAACCCGTTAAACAACAATCACAATAGATCGTCTCTTAGATATAGGAATAAGAAATGCCACCACATTAGCCAATCGAGGAGGTATAGCATACAATCCGGAGAGAATACGAACCATAGACCAGTCCTGCATAGAAAAGGTGTACTCAAAGACAAATATGTATGTGAGTCACGAACTAAGCCACACAAAGGACATTGAAGCATGTTTAAGTTAGTCTCAGGACCAACATCCAAGTGCCTTAACATATCACGTGTCTTTAAATTTTGATTAAGAACAAGCCACATGTGAAACACATGTCTCGAAATACAATGAACAAACCACACAATATGATACCAATCAACCCCATCCCCCGAAGCCTAATAAAATCCAACACAAGAAACACCGAAAAAGGCATAAGATGCCCATTAAGGTCATGCCAAAGAATTACATCCGAAGTGTCATCATGAAGAGTAGGAACATGCACTAGAGATAACTCTGGATATCTAACAAACCAATCTGAAGGCAACCTCCAACCACCGATATCAATCAGATCATAAAACGAATCATGTAGATTTACTGTTATGAATTTTCTGCCATATGAAAGGACAAATAGAGGCATGAAGTTGCATAGATTTTGCCATCCCCAACTCATATCTGCCGTACAAGGAACATCCCAGAAACTCCGAACATCAAGCTTGAAAGCATGGACCTTATAACCCATAAAGATTTTCTATGAGTTAAGATGCACTAAATATGAGAAGCCATCAGGGATACATTAAAATCATCAAGATGACGAAGCCCCAAACCCCCTTCAGATTTTGGCTTACACAAATTTTCCCAACTCATATCTGCCGTACAAGGAACATCCCAGAAACTCCGACCATCAAGCTTGAAAGCATGGACCTTATAACCCATAAAGATTTTCTATGAGTTAATATGCACTAAATATGAGAAGCCATCAGGGATACATTAAAATCATCAAGATGACGAAGCCCCAAACCCCCTTCAGATTTTGGCTTACACAAATTTTCCCATGCCACCTTCGCTTTACCTTTCTTCATATCACATTGGGACCAAAGGAAACCTCTCATTAAATGCTCAAGATCATGAATAATACTAGTAGGAAGAATAAAATCCAAGGCCCAGTAGATGTGCATTGAATATAAAAAAGATGCAACAAGTTGAAGACGACCTGCAAAAGACAAGAACTTGTTCTTCCAATAAGCAATTCGATTTTGGAGCCTTTCAACAAGAACCTTACAACTCTATATAATAATCGAGAAGAAATTAATGGGACACCAAAGTAATTAACCTGAAGATTACCTTCAATAAAAGGCAAGGAACTCAAAATCTCCGATTTAACCGCATAAGGAACATTACAAAAATAGGCAATGCTTTTCGGAAGACTTGGCACTAAACCCGAAACATTCTTGAACTCATACAGAGCCTCTATAATAATCTTAGCAGAAGAAAATCCCCACAATCATATACGAAAAGATCATCTACAAAGCATAAATTAGCAATCTCCTACTTGTCACAATAACGATGGTATTGGAACTCATTTGTACTAGAAACTCTTCACTACAATAAGAGGGTAAGCACCTCCATAACTAAGGTAAACAAGTACGGGGACATAGGATTAACTTGCCTCAACCCTGGCTTTCCTTTTAACCAACCATAAATATCACCATTAATAAAGATCTAATATGAAGTACTCGTCACACAAGCCATAATCCATATAGCCATCTTAAGGTGAAAACCAAATCCCACTAAAATAGTCTATAAAAAGGCCAATCTATGTCATAAGCCTTTTGAATATCAACTTTAAACGCACATCTAGGAGGATCAGAGCTTCTATGATAATTAGGCATAAGCTCTTAAGTCGAAAGATATTATCAGAAATTTTACGGCTCGGGACAAACGTCGATTGGTTAATACTAACAACCTCACCAAGGCCCTCTTTAATACGATCAATAATTAGCTTACTAATACATTTATAAAGAACATTACAAAGAGAGACATGCCTATAGTCATTCACAAGAGATGGAACAGTAAATTTAGGAATAAGTGCAATAATAATATGATTAAGCTCTTTAAGAAGCTTATCATTAAAGAAAAAGTCATGCACCGCACTAGTAATATCACAACCACCCACATACTACGCCTTTTTAAAAAATGTAGCAGTGTATCCATTTGGGCTTGAGGCTTTATCATCACCAATCGAAGTCACTATACATAGGTATCCTTATTCTCACCACCTTTATACTATTCCACCAAGGCATAGACCATTATACCATTGCACCGGTTTAAGCCTTCTTGTCCATGTGTTTCTTTAAACTTGCAGATAGAGAGTTTGTCATCCATGAATGTCTAGTAGTGTCACCAAGTGAGCAAGCTATGAACTAAATGTGTCCTTTTTGTACCTAAGCACTTTAAAGAATCTTTTTTTCTTTTTGGGCCATTTCCATATGTTAAATTCCACCCCTATATATTTGTAAGTGTTAAATTCCACCCCTATATATTTGTAAGCATAGACCCCTCCCAAAATCAGCCTATTGACATAACTTATTCTGTTGACTTTGCATCAATTGCTATCTTATAATCACTATGACCTTGTTTGGTGACCTCATCATACTGGTCTTTTGTAAGCTGGAATAAGTTGTTCACCATTACAAACTTCACATTTACCACATGGTACTTTTCATTTCATCACATAGAGTACACGTATCTTCATGACTAGGAAACTAAAGAGGAATGTAATTCAACTTGTCACAACCCATTTCAATTCAGCGATGACTACATGACCCCACTAAGAAAAGCCACACTCACACGATTTCACCACAGTTTAAGAAGATTCTTGGAACAATTTACTTGCAGTAATGTTAGTCATATGCATTTTTACCAACATCTCATGTGAAGTAGTAGATTTAACCTTATTTCCTTATGTAACATACCCATTATCCATCTTCAATATATGCAAGTCACAACCATGTGAATGTTGGCACTTAGAAGTTCGCAACTTCTTTTTATGGACAAAACCCATATTTTTAACATTTCTCTTAGAGTTAGCTATTGACATTTGGGTTTCAAGCCCAACATCAAACCTTTCATAAAAACATAAGGGTGTAATTTGTATACCTTTATCACCTTCTTTACAAAATCCATCTACATCCATTTTGATTTCTACCATTTTATTGGTCAGAACCCCGTTTCCAATCGACTTTCTATGATCATCTTCATCCAATGTCACAAATCTAAGAGAACAATTATCAAATGATTCAATATCTTCACTTTTTCCATCATTATCAACAACTCATCAAGAATCATCAAACTTTTGTTTTTATCTTTGATATTCATTAGTTTATCAACCTCACCACATAATAAATATCCACTTTAGTTGACTCATTTGCCTCCAAGTCATTACCTTTACTATCTTCATTACAAACTTTATCATAACAACCAAACATTTGTCGTTGTCATCCAATTCCATATCCACACCTTCAACATTTTCTTTACAAAGATCATCAAGAGCAATTAACCCCATACATTCAATTTTTTTCACCTTTTTCATTTTCTTTACAACATTCATGATAACTAACTAACTCATTGTGCTCTTTCTCTACTTCTTTTGAATGATTAATCTTTGTAGAAGATGACAATGGTATATTATAGTTATACTTCTTTTTCATGATTTCAATAGTCTCTTTTTGCAAATTGCACCATAAATATTGAAGGGTTTGTGGTCGAAAATAAACCATCTATTCAATTTCTTGTTGCAACCCTGACATAAAGAGACTAACAAGACATCTTTCATCTAGACACATTTTTCTAGTCCAAGAGATGTATGAGTTGTGATAAGAGATAAATGCATCACAATATTCTCGAACCGAACCTTCTTGTCTTAAGTAATTCTACTTTTGACATTTCAACAAACACTTTATATACATCATTTACAACACTAGTATGTCTACCTTCTTCATTTCATTTTCTCTAGAAATTATTTCACTACCATTATTACTTACTATTGAAGCTTCCATTTTACCCCCAAGATACAAACTCTTATACAATTTTTTAACATCATAACTAGGGGTGGTAACGAGCCGAGCTTGCCAGAGCTCGAGGTCAGCTCGTTTATATATATAAAGCTCGAGCTCGGGCTCGATCTCGTTCGAGCCTTATATTTTGAGCTCGGGCTCGGGCTCGACTAACTTATGTAACGTGTTGAATGAAATAAAGCTCAAAAGGTCGTTAATCACACTAGGCTAGAGCTTGTTTATTTTTTAAAGCTCATTTATACATGGTTATATGTATAGAAAATATAAACACAAATATATTTTAGGGCTCGTTTAGGCTCGCGAGCCTAATCGAGCTTTATATATAAAGGTCGGGCTCGAGCTCGATTATTAAACAAGCCCAAACTTAGGTCGAACTCGGGCTCGAGCTCATTTAGGCTCGGCTCGTTCGAACATTTTGCTTTTAACCGATCCGATCCCGAGCTTTTCACGAGCGGCTCGGTTCGTTCCCACCTCTAATCATAAGACAAAAAGTAAGCAGTTAGATCATTACCTTCGGTTTTCTCATTTGGTTGTCGAATATCCCCAATTAATAGTTCTTGATTATGAAAACCCCATTAATGGAACTGAATTCTTGTCAACCGAACAATGCAAGTCACTGATTTTCTTGTTTAACTTCGAACCCACCACCCATTCACTCATTGATTCATACATCATTGATATTGTTGTTGAAACCCATATTCGATGATCTTTTAAACTTATTTTTGAGTTTTCTCATCAAATAGGTAACCAAGAACGAAGACGATAATTGAGATGAAGTTGATAGTAAGTTGCCAAGAAGGCAGCTCTGATACCAATAATTATACTCTATATAGAAATCACTTAAACAATGAGATACGGTTAGCCAAATATTTAGGCGAATTGGTTTTGTAGAACAATTCACGAAAGGAGTTTGATATCAATGGTGAAATTATACATTGATTAGAATGATTACAAAAAAGAGTGAACAAAGAGAGAAATTAGATTTACAGTTCTTAGCTAGACTAGACGTATACTTACGCAAAACGACGATGTATTGTGGCAAATAATTATACTTGCAAAATCGTGATATTGGTTCGACATTTTATGCAAAGCGTGTGTTTTTTGAAATACAAAGCGTGTGTTTTAAAAATTAATATAGTGTGTGTTTTTGAAAAGTTGTCAAGTTTAGAATTGATCAAGCTTAAGGTGTATTAAGAGATACTTAAGGGTAATTTAGGCAAACTACATTAATCTAATTTTTTAAGATTTAAGATTTCAATAATGTGCCTTAATACTTTATAAGTAGTATGGACGAGTAAACTAGAAAGAAATGCCTTATATAGGGGATAATGGAAATATCCGTTCTTTTTTTTTATGTCGACTTTTTGTGGAATCGTAACAACTAGTCACGGCAAGTGACTATCTTATTTTCACTTTGGCCCTTCATCTTTTGTCACATATCATTAGCAAAGGTGTATAATGATATCTTCTCATATGTTATGGCACCGTTTTGGTTGATTTGGGTTGTGTTTGGCAACAAGCGTTTTTAAGCATTTAGCATTAAGATTTAAAAGCTTGTTTGGCAACAAGCATCTAGCATTTAAGATTTGGTCAAAATGCTCTTTTTCCAAATGCTCTTCTCATGAGTATTGAAAAAATTGAAATAGCATTTGTGAATGAGATTTACTATAATGTCCTCGCTTATTAATTAATGAATATGCCATTATAAGAATTTGGTGAAGACTTTCATTGCCTTGTCAAAATCTAGAGTCTCCATTTTATTTATATACATGTGTAGTTATTGCCGATGAAGAAATATATACATATACCATTATACCTTATGTTTTTATTGAAACATATTACGCCGTAGTATTAATATTAGTCACTGATGGTCTAAATACATAATATTTATATACGGTTGCATATGTAAAATAATGACTATCATAATACGTTAACTTTATTACTTTTATAATAGGTTTTTTTTTTTTTTTTTTTTTTTTTTTTTTATTTATTGTTTATATGTCTATTTACGTCATTTAAGCATTTATCATTACACCTAATGCTATGTTATCAAATGTTTTATAAAACAAACAGCTAAAGCTTATTGCTACTGCTACTACTTAGTGCTTCTGCTAACTGCTACTTCTCAACTGCTACATTTCGCCAATCATACCCTGTTCTATACTTTACATCTAACTTTGTCAAACGAGTAAATATTCTAAAATTGGCTAAACTGCATTGGGGTCAAACACATCGGAATTCATATGCATAAAATATATAAATTATCCTTATCACAGCCTTAGGACAAACGTGTTGGGAACCATTTTGAGCTGAACTCATTACCTTCTGACAAGAATGGTGTCCATTATACATTTATACAGTAAAGTAACGATAATAATATTATATTTGCTAATTTTAGGCATTTAGTTGGAGAAGACCTTGATTCCTTGAGCCTCAAGGAGCTTCAGAATTTGGAGCAGCAACTTGAAACATCCTTAAGATGCCTCAGGTCGAGAAAGGTACAAACCCACTTAGTAATGTTTGGGATTGCTTATCTAATGATTTAGCACTCAAACACCCCCCATGATGATATCCCTGTTCGAGTTTTCAAAAACTACTTTCATCATGTGATTTAAAGCAACCGTCTTTATTTGCAGAACCATTTGATGTTTGAGTCAATTTCTGAGCTTCAAAAGAAGGTATGCCCATTTTCCAAGAGCATAACTTGATTCTTCCTCAGCTCAAGGTTGATGTAAAAACTTTGTTATATGCATCATAAATCATGTGCCATGTAGAATCTAAGGAGCAACTCAAAAGTTATTCCTTGTGGCAATAAGACATCAGTTTCTATGTAAGCAGTGGTGGAGTCAAAAGATATATGAAGTAGAACAAAACTTACTACGATTTTAACTTTTTTGTGGGTGATACTATTTATTACATTGTTTCACACGAAAACTTTTAATTATCTGTGGTAATTCAAAGAATCCGAAAAGCTAGACCTTTCACCCAACCTTAGATGTTAAGTACATACTCTAAAGAGACTTAGAGGAAATACGTTAAATCCCACCTGCTGACATGGAACTAAAGGGTGTCTTTGTCTCTTGTGTGCTTTTTTTGCTTCCAGCTTGCCTTGTAAGCAGGTTGAGTTGCACCTGTTCAGTTGAAGAGAGTTCAATTATCAAGTAATGATATTTTTATGGATCTTTGCAAGTACTAATGCTGTGTTAGAATCTATAATCAAGTAGGAATAGAAGTAATTGCCAATTCTTGTTCAGGAGATACAGCTAGCATGTATTGAAATGACGCTAACATTTTCATATGATTTTTGATCCAAAATCATATTTACTCAGGACAAGGCATTGAAGGATGAAAATAACTTGCTCTCGAAGGAGGTAACATAGACTGCCCCTGCATTATTCAATTCACATTTTTGAAGAACTCGTTACCTAGTTAGCAAATAGAATAATGTTTCTATGAAAAAACTAAGCAGATTAAAGAAAAGGAGAAAGAACTAGAACTTGACCAACCGCCTATGGTGGAGCAGCCAACTCTTGAGAACATGTCACCATTTCGGTTGAACCTCGGGTTAGCGTCTCCCTCCCTCAATTTTACTATTAGCATCTTACAACTATAATAGCTACAAATGACTTGTTAGTTCTTGACACCATAGTTATGTTGGATATTTTAGTGTAATTGGATTAACTTGTTTGACCAATTTAATCATAATAATACATCATTTAGGTTTGGAGGTGCGGAGTGCACGCCTATTTGAATCTATTATGATTTTAGGGGCGAAACCCCTAAGGGACGGGGTCCGGGCTAGCAGGGTCTAAGTTGTTATGGTAAAAGTTCCTCAGAAAATTAAATTTTCAGAAATTAAGGGACTAAGTTTGACAACTTTGAAACCCTTGGAAAACTATATAAAAAATAGTTTGTGCCCTAATCCCAAATACAGATTTTGATACGGTTTTTGAGATTGGTCATGTTTTTCTCTCTGGTTCATAAGAATCTCAATCACAAGCATACAAAACGTTCTCAATCTCTGGATTGTATCCGATTGAATAATTCGGGAGAACCACCGAATTGATTCGATCTGAAAGTGTTTACACGCCTTTCAGAGATTCAAACATATCCGGTTGTGTTCGTTATTGTTATCCCTTACAAAGATCGAATCAATTATTGAAGATGACGAACCCTGATTATGTGAAGGATATGATTAATCATATAAACTAATACAATATTATGTATTGATAATCATGATCGTGGACATAAAAAGTCTGGAGTATTGCTTACGGTGGAATCTACAAGACTTTGTAATTACCAATTTGGTGGAAGGATTAAACCGCGGGATAAACTTCGATATGATGATATTTACAAGTACGCATTTTATATTTATCTCATACGATGCAATAAATGGGAATTGCCTGACATTCACTTATGTGATATGATTAACATAAGGATAAATTACATAGTAAAATTAAAAGTATATGTAAATTGATGATAGGCTTTAACTGAATGGAACATGTGTCTAAAAACTATCGGTCTGATATATAAGTATGATTGATATATAGTTTGATTCATCCAATATTATAATTGCATGATAACTTGCTTGATCATTTATATAAAATCAAAAGATAACCAAAGGCATATAAATTAGTTTTTGTGTGGATATATTTCCATCCATCAGATAAGATACTGGAATGAATTGAAAAAGCAATTGGTCTTACTTAATTAGTTTGACAAAAATCCACTTTGGTGGGTAACTATAAACGCACTGTTTAATTTGGCGGGTAACCGTAGGTTTTTCGGTTGTTTGCTTGGCCAAAGACTATAAACCAGATAGATATCTGGATGATTAATCATTTACGTAATTGTGCGTCGGTGTGGGTTTACTCATTTGCAAAGTAATTGGAACATTGGTCTTAATATTAACAGTTATGTTAAAAGACTTGTATATTGCATGGTCACACCTTTTGGTTTAAAGTATCTTACTTTCAAAAACTAATTGGAGCATTCGTGTTTAAATATTTGTTGTAATTTGGATGATCTGGTTTGAACTTTGAAGACTATGCATGAGGAGAATGTGTGATACATTATGTAATTCATATGCCTATATGATGCTTATTTGGTTTGTTTTGTATGAATTGCATGGCACTGTGTTTATAATGATTCTTAACTTTAAAAGTCATGGTTATGTGAATGGTTGAGAACCATGTTAAATTTATCATAAGTGGTATATTTAACAGAATTGAAAATCTAATTGGAACTACTCTGTTCATGGATTAGATCTCTTAATGAAACATGAGTGTAATAATTAATCTCATATATGTCAATCAAAGAAATATGGGTTACTTGTTCATCGTTGTTTTGTAAGCATGCATGCGGAATACTAGAAAATATAATTTTCTAGATTTTACCGGTAACAATGAAACGATGAGTAATTGTTGTTTGATATGTTGAAACAATATCGAAACATATTTGATTGAGTGAATTCGTGAGTGCAACATGGGAACCGCAAATGTGGATTATCAGAATTTTCGGTATATATGCGTAATGGAATTCTATGTAATGTGAACTATTCTCACTTCTTACTTAAGATAGTGACGAATGGATAAAATTGCAGTCACGGGGTTATATGTGATTCGACTTAATTGGATCAGTGGTCAAGGAGACCATGGTCAGATTTTTCACAATTGAAGTGAATGTAGAATCTTGAGATCAATAAAATGTGCATCCGTAAGTGTTTGTATTTTACACTTGGCGTGGATGTAATGTTTTGATTAACAATATGCTTGATTTGTTATGTGAATTAAGTGTGTTTTGGCTACTTGCTTTTCAAGTTGTTTAATTGACTACTAATGGAGTAATTGGTACGATATTTACTCTATGATTTGGCTTAAAGCTTGTTGCCTGATTTGTAGTCTAAGTTGACATGGAAAAATATATGTCATGAAAAATCAAATAAATATTTAATTACTCATGAGGAAAGAACATTGTAAACAAGTATTTTAATACTTGGTAGAAACCAAGGATTATTGGTTTAGATACAACAAGATCCTTTGAGTAATATAAGTATAATTTGATGCATGTCGGATAAATGATCAAGGAGACTATGAATCTACAAGCGATGGATTTTACGTTTGGTAGAGATAGTTTTGGGATCAAAGGGAAAAGTTGTACAACGTATTCAACGAGTGCATCATGATTGGTTGTTATCTTGTTTTAAAGTAGAATAATGGTTAAAGGACTTTGTTAATAAACATTGTGTTATGTTTAAAAGTCAAGGTTACCATTTGTATAAAATCAATTGCTTACCACTTGACAAAGAGGTTCGCAAGAGACTTAGTGCACAAAGTCGGAAAAGGGATGTAATAAAGTCCGTTTAAATTCTCTAATGGTGAGACACCCAATTCCCCTTTAATACAACGTTAGAGGCTGAATTCAATGTGGAAAGCTCACACTTAGAGATTGGAACACATGATATACTATCCCAAGGAATGTGTTTGGACCTGCAAGATAAAGAGGTTGAAGTTTATCTTCTTAATAGTTCTTTTGAAAAAGTGTAAGCAGGGCATGATTGAAAGGAACTACCTATATGAGCATGAAGTTTAGCCGCTTCAAGAAGCTGGGACTTGGCTTTGACATGCTTATGAAGGATAAGGACATAGGCTAGTAAAACATGTGTCAAGATAGAACTACTATGTATGTAAACTTTTGTGTACATTATCTTCGTGTATTCAAAATGAATTCCCAGGGTTCAATCCTTAGCGACACCCTGGTATTCGAATATATGGAATGTGTAATGTACTAATGTGAAATTCAATCGTCACGACATTTCATTTATGCAAAAGTTTGATTGTTTGAGATCACTTGTTTTAGTTAATCAAGGATTGCACTAAAATGGGGGAGGAATGTTGGATATTTTAGTGTAATTGGATTAACTTGTTTGACCAATTTAATCATAATAATACATCATTTAGGTTTGGAGGTGCGGAGTGCACGCCTATTTGAATCTATTATGATTTTAGGGGCGAAACCCCTAAGGGACGGGGTCCGGGCTAGCAGGGTCTAAGTTGTTATGGTAAAAGTTCCTCAGAAAATTAAATTTTCAGAAATTAAGGGACTAAGTTTGACAACTTTGAAACCCTTGGAAAACTATATAAAAAATAGTTTGTGCCCTAATCCAAAATACAGATTTTGATACGGTTTTTGAGATTGGTCATGTTTTTCTCTCTGGTTCATAAGAATCTCAATCACAAGCATACAAAACGTTCTCAATCTCTGGATTGTATCCGATTGAATAATTCGGGAGAACCACCGAATTGATTCGATCTGAAAGTGTTTACACGCCTTTCAGAGATTCAAACATATCCGGTTGTGTTCGTTATTGTTATCCCCTACAAGTTAGGCACAGGTCATGGCATGAAACTGAAAAGTATTTCATAAGCTATAATGTATGGTTATTCTTAAAAACGATTAATTCATCATATTGGACTTTATACATTTTAGTGGCATAAAATTTGTTATTTTAACTGGAAATGATGGGTGCATCCTTACTCAAAAAGTAGAGAGGCGAGATGGGTGGGGCGGGTAACGGGTTCATGTTGAAACTGGTAAAACTTGGTAATCCTTTTATACTTACGGGTCAACCAGGTTGACCCGCTAAGACCTTTTTTTCCCCATTTTGTAACAACTGTACTAGTATAGTAGGATTACAAAAACAATATCATTTCATGAAATCCGTATGCAACGCAGTGAGATGTACCAGGCAGGAGGTAATGCAGAAATAGATGAAACACAGAGACAAACTCAGCCGTTAACCACCATGCCACATTGGATGCTTCAATACATCAACCAGTAGATGATTTACATGGATTTCTATATATGTTATATATGCATGCATAGATGATGTATAAGAACAAACATGATTTCCGTCAGGAACAGGTTCAATTAATGTGTTTCCAGAAGTAGATGGTAAAGAACATTTTATGTTGTTACAGTTGTATATATAAGTTGTAATATTAATATTGTGTGATTTACGTTCTGGACAACTCAAGGTGTTTCTTTTCCTTCCTGAGTCTTGTTTTGTTAAGTTTGTGTTGTCACACTCACTGAAAAATTAGCCTTTCCATTTATAAGACGTCTAACAATCAAGTTAGAAGAAATGTACGTATGTATCCATCATGGTTTACCAAGCTCAAATGGCATAGGCTAAGGCTAAAATTTACTACATGTCTAAATGATTATAATTTTTTTTTTTTTTTTTTTTTAATTGTTTGCAGACATGCATTGGCCCATTGGCGGACCTAGGCTAAGTGAGCCTAAAGTGTTCTTGACAATTCTTAGGATCTTTAAGGAGTAGTTCTTAAATCTTGGATTGCAGAAGATTATGTGATTTATTCTAAAGAAGGGTTATCTTGGATGATAATTACAATGTTTCATATTCTCCATAGAAAAATGTAAGCCAAAAGTCCAGCATAAATAACAAAATCTTATGAGCAAAAATCAATAATATCAATAACTTGTTACAGTGACAATGAGTAAATAAAACTCTTAACTTAGTGTTAGAAAAGAAATGTTGCAATATAAGAACTACACTTTTGTGTCATAATTTTACATATTTTCGCCCATTTCTCAAAGATCAAGCATATCATGTTCCCCTGCTTCAGCTCCCAAAAATTATAAGTAGACAAAACATGCTTTTCTGTGTACTGTCATATTACAATGTAACTAATATAACTAAAGTAATCGAATCAAATATCTTTCTTAAACTAGCTTTAGTTCAACAATACCAAGATCAATCCTCATCTACTATTTATTATCGATCAAAGCCAGAATATATTAAATACATGCAGCAGATGAGGAGATACGTAGAAAAAAAAGTAAAGTAACTCCCAATACCGTCTTCCACGGGTTATGGGTCCCAATACCGTCTTCCACGGTGTATGGGGGAGGTTGAGACGTAGACAACCATACCCCTACCTAAGGTAGAGAGGTTGCTTCCGGTTCTACCTAAGGTAGAAAAGGACCTCCGGCCTTTTGTAGGGAGTGAGGATCGAACCCTTGACCTCTAGGTTAAGAGGCAAGGGGTTTTCCAACTGATCCAACCCTACTTGTTTAGGATGAGGAGATACGTAAATCACATAATTTCTGTTTGTAAATAATCCGTAATTGATAATGTAAAAACTTAAAACCGTCCGATACTGTCGACAGTAATTAAAGTATGTGCTCTGTTTCTCCTTAATTTTTTGTCCACAAGATGCATAATGGGAATAGACCAGCGTTTTTTTTTTTTTTTTTTTTTTTTTTTTTTTTTTTTTTTTTTTTTTTCAGCTTTATAGAATCGAAGGACATGTAAAGAGATCTCCAGGACTAAGAGGTATTTAGGATTGCTTACTTGCTTACTTTTTCTGCCCTCGTGCTTATCACTTATCAGCTTATTTTAAAGCACAAGCAGTTATGTGTTATCCAAATGGCTTATGCTTATTTACTTATTTTGAGGTAAGAAGGTGTTTGGGACATCTAAAATGCATTTTTCTTGTGAATGTATGTTTTAAGTAATCTATTACTGTTCGACCAGTATCAGACGATCACATTTTCTGTTAAGACTGGAATGAAGGACTAAAATAAAACAGAAATAACAATTGTATTATATTATGGTAAATCATTACAAAAACTCAACTAAAGCCAATATAAGTTATACAAAACTGTTACATAACTATCTATACTATCAAGCAAATTACTAAAATGGTTTTGCGGTTTGCTTAAAATCGTTTAAATCGTTCCTCTTGGAACCAACCGCGTAAATGGTCCATGAGAAAGAATACTCATTGTATAAATGGCCGGAGCCTCCGGCCATTAATACATTCACTTTCCAGCTCTCTCTCACGACCATTTACGCAATTAGTTTTCAAGAGGGACGATTTCAACGATTTTAAGCAAACCACAAAAACCATTTTAGTAATTCTAGTGTTGCAATTTATCGGAACCAATAACGCGAACACCCGCCTCCTCAACCGCTCTCAAAAACGGACCTAACCTCTTCCTATAACACTCCAACCGTGCCATCTCCACATCAACATCGATCTCAACATCCATAACACCAACATCATTCAACCTGGCCGCCAGCTTTACACCTACTCTGGTAGCGATTTTGGCGTCCCAAAGCTTGTGGGAACGAGGGAAAGTGGTGAGTTTGGATTTGTAGTGGGGGATGAATTCTTGTTCGGTGGAGGATGCCATTGCGATGATGGAGTTGGTTGTGGGTGTGGTGACATGTGCTGAGATTTTGCGGCAGGAGAGGGTTAGGCGGATGATGTGGCGAGAGGTTGTGGATGGCATTTTGGGGTAATGGTACGGATGTTTTGTTGGTGTTTGGTTTTGTGATGTTTGGTTTTTCGGTTAAAAAAATTAGTGAAATAAAAAGAAGAGTAAAATACACCGTTCGTACCTAAAATTGTTCAAAAACATCACAACTTTGGCTTTTTGGTTATACAAAGTCCCTTTTCAAGTTTTTTTAATTTTTTTTTATACCACTGCCGTCTTACATTAAGTGTTCATTATAGTTTTTTAAGTCTTTTTTTTTTAACTTTGACTTTAAACATATTTGTTTATATTATATAATACTTATTGAAAATTATACAAATAAAAATACATTTAAAAACTCAATCTATTCATATATCTTGCATCAAGTATTATATAACACGAACGAAAATATTTAAAGTCAAAGTTAAATAAAAAAATCTTAAAAAAATCATAATGACACTTAAATGTGGGAGTATCAATGAGGTCCATTGACCCGTATTATTTTAATCAACACCCATTTTAATTTTTGACAAGAAGACGTAATGACATTTTCACTTTTGTTAATTATTTTGATGGTACAACCTTATGGACGAACGGTGAATTTACATTAAAAATTAACACTATCACCTCAATTACCCACACTACCACCACCATCATCTCAGTGACCTCCACCGGCATCATCATCTTGAAACCCAGATTCTGGTCACCACTTCCGCCATCATCATCTCAGTCACTTCCACCGCCACATTTCAAATACAATAAAAGTAAGAAAACAAACATGATGAGGTGTGTGTATAAATGTTGGAAAATTTAGTGCACTTGAGGGATTAATTCACACCTGGTAATGGGTTTGGAGGTACGGAGTGTACACCCATTTGGTCACTGAATCCCCTGACTCAATAATGGTTATGCTAGTATTGATTCTGCTACTAGTATAATCTGCTGCTAGTGGATTCTGCTGACAGTGGATTCTGCTGATAATGGGATTCTGCTAACAGTGGATTCTGCTGCTAGAGTGATTCTGCTGATGGCATCAGTTTATTCTACTGCTCATTTTTAACCATTGATTCCTACTATTGTGAAAAGTATTATGATATAATTAATGGGCCGTTAATTATATATAATTTCATGGGTTAGGGTTTGAGTATTCTCTATTATAAATAGAGGTCATAATACATCTGCATGGAGATACGATACAACACAAACCTTAAACACTTGAATACGTTTCTGTTCTTGATTTGTGCCTAAAACAAGAACATCACTTGGTCTTATCAAATAGAGATATTCGTGTAACCCAGGCATAGGGTCGAATAGTTTCTATTGGAAAGTGATAACACGATTTCAAGTGAATATCCAGTGCTATTGATTATCTTAATCCTAATCTGGAAAAACTTACAAACACAAAATAACCAACAATGAATAGAAACTATTAGTGATAATCAATGGCTGCTGCTATGAGACAAATGGCTGCTAACTTTTCCAAGTTGGAAAAGTTTGAAGGTGTTGATTTCAGAAGATGGCAAAAGAAGATGCACTTCTTGTTGTCAGGTATGAATGTGGTGTATGTCCTTACAACTGCTATTCCTGAAGATTATGGAGAAGATGCTACTATGGAACAGATGAGGGCAAGAAGCAAATGGGAGAATGATGATTATGTCTGCAGGGATTTACTTCTCAATGGTATGTTTGATTCTCTATTTGATATTTATCAGAATGTTGAATCTTCTCAAGAACTATGGGATTCCTTGGAAGCCAAATATATGGCTGAGGAAGCATCAAGTAAGAAGTTCCTTGTAAGTAATTTTAACAATTACAAAATGGTTGATTCTAGACCTGTCATGGAACAATACAATAAACTTCTTAGTATACTTGGTCGATTCACACAACACAAGATGAACATGGATAAGGCTATTTCATTCTCTTGTATCATTGATAAATTACCTCCTTCTTGGAAAGATTTTAAGCATATGCTGAAACATAAGAATGAGGAATTAACTCTTGTTGAGTTGGGTAGTCATTTGCGCATTGAGGAATCACTCAAAGCACAAGACATTGACAAGCCAAAGAGTAGCAATGCTACTGGTCCATCAGTTGTCAATATGGTATAGCATAACAACTCCTCCAAGAACAATGACAACAAGGGCAAATGTAAGCATCAAGATAACACCAAATCTGATCTTAACAAGAAACCAAAAGTGACTTGTTGGAAGTGTGGTAAAACTGGACACTTCAGGAAGGATTGCAAAGGTGTTAAGATTGGCAATAAAACCAATGGATCAGGCACAAGTGGATCAGGGAATGGTAATACCAATTCTCTAAAAGGTCAGAATATATTTAATAAGTCTTTAGAGATTTATTATGTTACATATATATCTGATGTGTACTTTGTGTAGGATGATGATGTTGCGTGGTGGCTTGACTCTGGAGCAACAATTCATGTGTGTAAAGATAGAAGTTGGTTCAAGACTTATGAGTCAATGAATGATGGTTCTATTCTTCATATGGGGAATGAGTCAACAACCCTGGTGCATGGAAGAGGATGTGTGGATTTAAAATTTAGTTCTGGAAAGATTGTTTCTTTGTTTAATGTTTTACATGTTCCTGATATTAGAAAGAACTTGGTTTCTAGTAGTGTTTTGAATAATTGTGGTTATAAACAAGTTATTGAATCTATTAAGTTTGTTTTATCTAAACATGGTGTGTTTATTGGTTTTGGCTATTTGTGTAATCAAATGTTCAGACTTAATATCGTTAATAATATTGGTAATTCTGCTTTTTTATCAACCTCTAAACTTAATGATTGAACCATATGGCATGCAAGACTTGGTCATGTACACTTTAAAAGAATGCGAGATATGTCTAAGGATGGGTTAATTCCAGCCTTTGATATGGACACTGAAAAGTGTAAAACTTGCATGATAACCAAAATTACTAAGAAACCATTTTAAAGTGTAAAACGTGAAACTAAAGTTTTGGAGCTGGTTCATAGTGACCTATGTGATCTTCATGCTATTCCCTCTTTGGGGAATAAGAAATACTTTGTGACTTTTATTGATTATGCTTCTAGGTTTTGTTACGTTTATTTGTTACATACTAAGGATGAAGCATTAGATAAATTTAAAGTATTTAAATCTGAAGTTGAATTGCAACAAGGGTCTCTAATCAAAAGATTCAGGACTGATAGGGGAGGTGAGTACATGGATACTCTGTATTTTCAGTCTGTTGGTATAATCCATGAAACGACTGCCCCTTATACTCCTCAGCAAAATGGTATTTCTGAAAGGAAAAACAGGGTGCTAAAGGAGATGGTTAATTCCATGTTGTCCTATTCAGGGCTGAGTCAAGGGTTCTAGGGTGAAGCTATGTTAACAGCTTGCTATTTATTAAATAGGGTTCCCAATAAAAAGAACAAGGTTACCCCTTATGAACTCTGGATTAAAAAGAAACCCAACCTGAATTATCTCAGGGTTTGGGGTTGTAGGGCTGTTGTAAGACTCCCTGATCCAAATCAGAAAACTTTGGGTGAAAGAGGCATTGAATGCATCTTTGTTGGATATGATGAGCATTCCAAGGCATATAGGTTCTATGTCATTGAACCTAATAATCTGTTTCAATTAACTCAATAATTGAATCAAGGGATGCACTATTTGATGAGAATAGATTTTCATCAGTACTTAGACCAAATCAGAGGATTCCAAATAGAACTGATGAAACTGGTGTTTCAGAGATCCCTGATGAGGTTGTGGAACAACAACCTGAACCTGAGCTCAGAAGGAGCAATAGGGTTAGGACTCCAAAGTCATTTGGACCTGAGTTTCAATTATACTTAATTGAAGGTTCTAGGAGTGAGGTCTCTGACCAATACTTCTATTGCTTTATTGTTGAGGATGATCCCAAAATATTTGAAGAAGCAATGAAGTCCTAGGATGTTGCTTTCTGGAAAGAAGCAATTAATGATGAGATGGACTCCATCATGGGCAACAACACTTATGTGTTGACTGATCTACCACCTGGTTGCAAACCTCTAGGAAGTAAATGGATTTTCAAAAAGAAAATGAAGGTAGATGGAACTGTTGAAAAGTTCAAGGCTATATTAATCATTCAGGGCTTTAAACAAAAGTCAGGAACAGACTATTTTGATACTTATGCTCCTGTGGCTCGTATCAGTACCATAAGATTGTTGATTGTATAGGTAATGTTGAATATATAATCATAAAAGAAACATATAAACGCAGTGGAAAACATCACCAACAACGTATCCATATTTCCATATGATCAATCAAATAATAAACAACAACATGTTATACCTTTGTAGCGTGATCGATAGAATCGTATGGAGACCATCACCAACACCACGAACCACCAATGAAACCAAGTGACCAAAATAGATCACCTCTATGATGGAAACACACTACACGTCATAGAAAACCACCCGATGCTAGTCTTGACTTTGTAACACCAATTATTGAATCAACCTAGCTACAATAGATTAAGTCAAGAGAGATAAAAAAAAACACAAACCCTAGATGGGTTTTTGGTTTTGCCGTCACATGTAGGATGAGAGAAAAGGGGAGAGTTTTTGGTAAGTTAATTATATGTGTATCTCTAAAAGTGGAAGACTAAATCAATTTAGTCTTATCATTATAGAAGTTACACATAGCCCCTCAAAAGCTCATATTTGCCCCTTTAGTCCCTCCCTAGGCCGGCCATGATAAGGGCCCACAATGGGCTTGCTCATTGTTGGCCCGGTCCTAAAACACTAAGTCTAACTTCGTGTTTAATGGCCCGTTATTGATCTCGAGTTACGTAGTCGTTTATATATTGTAAATATGATAAATACAATCTATAAATGGTATCTCTGTGTATAAGTGTGTGACCCCATAGGCTCACATATGTCTAGCCATATAATTATTTATTATGACACGAGGATACTCTAACAGATTACTTTGGCATCAATTCACAATCTGATTATTCATAAGATGGATGTGAAGACAGCTTTCTTGAATGGTGACTTAGATGAGAAAGTTTATATGAACCAACCTCAGGGCTTCATCATGCCTGGCAATGAAAACAAGGTGTGTAAACTGATTAAGTCTCTTTATGGACTAAAACAGGCACCTAAGCAATGGCATCAAAAGTTTGATGAAGTGGTTTTGTCTAGTGGTTATGTACTCAACCAGGCTGACAAATGTGTATATAGCAAATTTGATGAATCTGGTAAAGGAGTCATTATTTGTCTATATGTTGATGACATGTTGATCTTTGGCACTGACCAAAATCAAGTTAACCTTACAAAGGCATTTTTGTCATCAAAGTTCTCCATGAAGGATATGGGGGAGGCTGATGTTATCCTTGGCATTAGGATTAAACATGAAAGTAACAAAATTTTTATCTCTCAATCTCATTACATTGAGAAGGTGTTGAAGAGATTTAATTACTTTTAGTGTACTCCAGTGAGTACTCCTATGGATACAAGTGAGAAGCTAATGCATAATACTGGCAAAGATGTATCTCAACTTGAGTATTCTAGGGTGATTGGCTGCTTGATGTATGCCATGACTTGTACAAGACCTGATATTGCTTTTGCAATGGGTAAACTGAGCAGGTATACTAGTAATCCTAGTGCTCACCACTGGCAAGCAATTCCGAGGGTTTTTAAGTATTTGAAGAGAACTATGGATTATAGTCTCTCATATACTGGTTACCCTTCAGTATTGGAAGGATACACGGATGCAAGTTGGATTAGTAACACTGAAGACAATTCGTCTACTAGTGGCTGGGTATTCCTACTTGGTGGAGGTGCAATTTCTTGGGCATCCAAGAAACAAACTTGCATCACCATTTCAACCATGGAATCTAAATTTGTGGCTTTAGCAGCTGCTGACAAAGAAGCTGAATGGTTGAAAAACTTGCTTCTTGAGATTCCATTGTGGTCTAAACCTATAGCACCTATTTCTATCCGTTGTGATAGTGCTGCTACATTGGCAAAGGCTTATAGCCAGATGTACAATGGGAAGTCTAGAAACTTAGGTGTCAGGCATAGCATGATTCGTGAGCTTATCATGAATGGGGTGGTATCTATAGAGTTTTTTAAATCTCAACAAAACTTAGCTGATCACTTGACGAAGGGTTTGGCAAGAGACTTGGTTTTGAAGTCTGCTAAAGGGATGGGTTTGAAGTCCAACTTAGTCACTGAATGCTAAGACACCCAACTCCCTCCTGAGGAAACTTGGGAGCTGAGTTCAATGTGGAAAGCTGAACATTTAGTAGACTGGAGCACATGTTTTATATTACATCCCAAGGTT
The DNA here is from genome assembly GCA_030686995.1 of Artemisia argyi. Taxonomy (NCBI): domain Eukaryota; kingdom Viridiplantae; phylum Streptophyta; class Magnoliopsida; order Asterales; family Asteraceae; genus Artemisia; species Artemisia argyi. The sequence goes on from CM060700.1 coordinate 43,871,015, forward strand.
GTGCTCAGAACCTGCTCGAAAATGAGGATGAAGTCTTTACTTCTCAATGGTTATTTTCTTTGAAAAAGTGCTAAGCAGGAGCATGAATAAAGAGGAACCACCTATGTAAATGTTGAAGTTTTGCCGCTTCAGGAAGCTTTGGATTTTTAGCTTTTACAACATTTATGAATTGGATATGGACACATGACTTGTATAGTGTCAGGTTTATTTAAGTGTTTGAAAATGTATGTGTATTTTATCTTCAGGTATTCAAATGGTTTGAAGGGTTCAATTCTTAGAACACCATGATTCTCGAATATTTGAACGTGTAATGTACTAAGATGAGAATTCAATCTTCAAGATATTTTCATTTATGCATATATTTTGTTTTGTGTTTATTTTTCATGGAAAGGAAGTGAACTAAATTTGGGGAAGATTGTTGGACAATTTAGTGTACTTTAGGGATTAATTCACACCTGGTAATGGGTTTGGAGGTACGGAGTGTACACCCATTTGGTCACTGAATCCCCTGACTCAATAGTGGTTATGCTAGTATTGATTCTGCTGCTAGTATAATCTGATGCTGGTGGATTCTTCTGACAGTGGATTCTGCTGATAGTGGGATTCTGCTGCTAGAGTGATTCTGCTGATGGCATCAGTTTATTCTACTGCTCGTTTTTAACTACTGATTCCTACTATTATGGAAATTATTATGATATAATTAATGGGCCGTTAATTATACATAATTCCATGGGCTAAGGTTTGAGTATTCTCTATTATAAATAGAGGTCATAATACATCTGCATGGAGATACAATACAACACAAACCCTAAACACTTGAATATGTTTCTATTCTTGATTTGTGTCTAAAACAAGAACATCACTTGGTCTTATCCCATAGAGATATTCGTGTAACCCAGGCATAGGGTCGAATAGTTTCTATTGGAAAGTGATAATACGATTTCAAGTGAATATCCAGTGCTATCGATTATCCTAATCCTAATCTAGGAAAACTTACAAACACAAAATAAACAACAATAAATAGATCTAAGTATCAATATTATCAGAAACGCAACATCAAATAATATACTGAATCTGTCAATTTTATAAAAACTTACAAAACATCGAATTAAATTTAAAAAGTTAATGAATATTTAATTTTCACTAGCTAGTAACCCTTTCATCAAGCATCACATTCACATGATTTACACACCGAAAGTGCATACAGAGTGTAGAAACAGACTAGCTAATGGGAACATGAACATGCATATATATATATATATATATATATATATATATATATATATATATATATATATATATATATATATATATATATATATATATATATATATATATATATATATATATATATTGGAGAAGGAAAGATATAAGGAAATTTATGGACTATAATTTATGAGCTTATTTTTGTGATTTGTTAATGAATACAGTGTTTATAAAATTATGTGTTTTTTTTAATTGTTTATTGTATTAATTTCATTACAGTAATCAGTATTTTTATGTTATGTTTGTCATTAAGTTTTGATTTTTAGTCGAATTTGATGCTTCATATTTGATCTATGATTTTGATTCCTTTATGGTTTCTGCATAAGTCTGTATTTTTACATGTAAAAAAGCAATGTTGCTTTTATGGGTGTTTGTTTAAGCTCATATGTGGCTTATGAGCTTGTTTGTTTTTCGTCCAGCATTATGACTATGCCAACGAGTTCAGTCACCTGTTTGTCTAGGATCATTGAGCCACAACAGCAAGGACTGGTAGTACAAAGACATGTCAGTTTGAGGGTTGCGAAAAGGGAGCAAGAGGTGCTTCTGGCCTTTGCTTTACCCATAGAGGAGGCCGGAGATGTCAAAAACATGGTTGCCATAAAGGGGCCAAGGGTCGCACCGCTTATTGTAAAGCCCATGGTGGTGGTCAAAGATGTGAGTTCTTGGGATGTACCAAGAGTTTAGAAGGGCGGAACTACTGTATTGCACATGTGGAGGGCGAAGATGCAGTCACGAGAATTGACATGTGCACATAGTTTTAGAACTCTCAAAAATTTTAAAATATTATAAAGTTTTGCATTGTATTTCTGTTGAAACTCTTTGTGTCCGTTATTTAACCAACTTTGTAAAATATTTTTATAAACTTTAGATCACTAACGATAGGTTTTATGAATTAACTACTCTCTCTCTCTCTCTCTCTCTCTCTCTCTCTCTCTCTCTGCTATATATATATATATATATATATATATATATATATATATATATATATATATATATATATATATATGTGTGTGTGTGTGTGTGTGTGTGTGTGTAGGTATAGGTTAAAATAAAAAATCCTTTATAATAAAAAGTGTAGGAAGGATTGTGAGGGCGACATGTGTCACCCTCATGCCACATCATATGACACATGTCACCCCCCCCCCCCCCCCCCGCCCGGGCAAAAAAAAATAAATAATAAAAAAAAATCCCGCCAAATTTTTTAGTGTATCACAATTATAATGTTACTGCATCATAATTATAAAAGTTACTGCATCACAGTTTTAAATTTTAGTGCATTAAGGTTATAAGTTACTGCAGCATAGTTGATGCACAAAACTATTAACTATGATGCAGTAACTTATAATAAGATGCACCAACACTTAAAAAAGAATCGTATTTTAATGGTAATGCAGTTACATACATATATGATGCATGAAAACTTATGATAATGCAATTTTTTATAGCTACAATTCAGTAACTTTATAACCATGATGCAGTAACATTAAAACCATGAATGCAGTAACTGTGATGCAGTAAAATCATAATTGTGATGCAGAAACGTGTTGCAGTAACTTTATAACCATGATGCAGTAACTTTATAACAGTGATGCAGTAAAAATTTTTGGCAGGAAAAAAAAATTTTCGGGGGGGGGGGGGGGGGGGGGGGGGGGGGAGTGGGGTGACACGTGTCATATGATGTGGCATGGGGGTGACACATGTCACTCCCACAATCCTTCCTACACTTTTTATTATAAGGGCCTTTTTTAGAATAACTCCACGCTATATATATATATATATATATATATATATATATATATATTAATATATATATATATATATATATATATATATATATATATATATATAGAGAGAGAGAGAGAGAGAGAGAGAGAGATAGAGAGAGAGAGAGAGAGAGAGAGTAGTTAATTCATAAAAACCTATCGTTAGTGATCTAAAGTTTATAAAAATATTTTACAAAGTTGGTTAAATAACGGACACAAAGAGTTTCAACAGAAATACAATGCAAAACTTTATAATATTTTAAAATTTTTGAGAGTTCTAAAACTATGTGCACATGTCAATTCTCGTGACTGCATCTTCGCCCTCCACATGTACAATACAGTAGTTCCGACCTTCTAAACTCTTGGTACATCCCAAGAACTCACATCTTTGACCACCACCATGGGCTTTACAATAAGCGGTGCAACCCTTGGCCCCTTTATGGCAACCATGTTTTTGACATCTTCGGCCTCCTCCATGGGAAAAGCAAAGGCCAGAAGCACCTCTTGCTCCCTTTTCGCAACCCTCAAACTGACATGTCTTTGTACTACCAGTCCTGGCTGTTGTGGCTCAATGATCCCAGACAAACATGTGACTGAACTCGTTGGCATAGTCATAATGCTGGACGAAAAAAAAATAAGCTCATAAGCCACATATAAGCTTAAACAAACACCCATAAAAGCAACATTGCTTTTTACATGTAAAAATACAGACTTATGCAGAAACCATAAAGGAGTCAAAATCATAGATCAAATATGAAGCATCAAATTCGACTAAAAATCAAAACTTAATGACAAACATAACATAAAAATACAGATTACTGTAATGCAATTAATACAATAAACAATTAAAAAAAATACATAATTTTATAAACACTGTATTCATTAACAAATCACAAAAATAAGCTCAGAAATTATAGTCCATAAATTTCCTTATATATTTCCTTCTCCAATCAAAAGATGAATAAAAAACACCTTTAACAATCAATCTATCTATAAAAAAAAAACTGAATTTCAACAAATTAAACCCTAATTTTTCAATTCATACCACACAAAATCAACAAATCTAACATTTTCATGGAAACTAATACATAAAAATGAATAATTAAGAATAGAATTGAATGAAATATACCTGAAATTAATTAGGTAGAAATTGATTGATGAAGATGATAGGAAAATAATTGGGGGAGATTTATGAGACGCTGAAATACGATTTTTATCTGCTATTTATGCACACACCACATCATGTGTGTTTTATCGCATGTGTAAATTTATGTGATTTCTAAAATCGAAATGTTTAAAAGATGATATGATTGGTTCAAAAATAAAGATAATATAAGAAGAAAGAAATATGTTCTTTTGTATGGTTTGTTTTCACAAATTAAAAAGAAAATAAATTTTTTGTATAGATATTGGACGGCGAGGGTGGTAGTGGTGACGACCTGGTAGAGCGATGGAGGTGACTGAGATGATAGTGGTGTTGGTGGTGGTAGTGTGCGTGAGTGAGGTTACAAGTTGTACCAAAAGAAAATTAGAGTTGGAATAACAGGGTTTGAAAACATATAACGGGACATTGACTTGAGAATAACGTGTCAATGGACCTCATTAATACAAAAAACTTTAAAAAATATAAAATAAAATAAGGTCTCCAGATAACCAAAAGGCCAAGGTATGTCCCATTATGAGGTTTTTGGACAAATTTAGGGACGAATGGTGTATTTTACAAAAAAAAAAATAGTGAAGGAAAAATATTTTGAATTAGCTTGATCCACTTTTATAGAAGAAAAGAAAACCCATTTATGAAATTAGACCGATCGGCTAATCGTCAATGCACTCTATTAATATTTTGACACGCGTCACATATTTAATTTAAAAAGTAATCGTGAACGGGATATTTTTGCGAATGACAGTTATTGTTCTTTCTTGCGACCAAATCTTATCTTTTTGCAAAAAATAAAAATAAATAATAACAATAATCATTTTCTTTTTTGTTTATTAACTTTTTTTTTCCTTTTTCTTAAAAAAAACAAAATTTGATTGCAAAAAATAATAGTTGTAAGTCGCACAAAAAGTATAAAATCAAATCAATATTAGCGGTAGGTTACATAGACCATCAACCAATAGTGCTTTAAGAATAAAAAATGAGACCCTTGTCAAAATACTAATATAGTCGCATAGTCGCATTAACCTATTTTTAGAAAATGTTTGATTCAAGCTTTAAGTTTTGGTTTATATATGGGATTTTCTCTATTTTAAAGTTAAAAGAGCATCCACTATGGATATTTAAGAATAGGTCTAAACACTTATGAAGAAGTCTAAGAAGTTTTATACTATAATAAGGAACCATTTCATGCCTAGGTGACATAGAAAGGTCTAGGATTTTGGAGAGGTTCAAGAAATGTTTATTATCTTTTTTTTTGTTTTTGTTTTTAACTAAATAATAAATGACATTTAAATGCCAAAATAATTTATAAACTTATAAAAGATGGTAATTTTATAAACCTTTAACAAATTCATCTATAGTGGATGCCCTAAGAGTGTTAGATGGGTTGTTACAACCGTGTTATATAATATTTTCCACATTAGTTATTAACCTATAGGTAAGGATCCAGTGAGAAGAAAACTTGAAATAAGAAGAATGAGAAATAACTATAACCACATGTTTGAGATGCATCGACTTGAATTAGATGCATCTTTATTCATTTATATGCATCCCAATTAGTTTTGAAAGTGATTTTGAAGTGAAAAAGATGTAAAGTACTATTAGCAACCAATTTGACTCGCAGAGGACAAAAAATACATAGGATTCTTCTAACTTGATAAAATGCATCTAATATATGTATATACGTCTAATTTTTTGATAGAAAATATATTATGGTGCATCTAAAAGGTTAAGGATGCATCTAATTCAAATCGATGCATCTCTAATGTATAGTTATAGGTATTTCTCATCCTTCTCATTTTAAGGTTTCTTCTCATTTATCCTAAGTCATTAACCTATAACTTTTCCTATACCTTTCTCTTCTAGTAATATATTGGTTGTGTTTGGTAACAAGCATTTTTAGCAATTTAGAGCATTTAGCTTTAAGCATTTAGTGTTCAAATTTTAAAGTTTGTTTGGCAACAAGCATTTAGCATTTAAGATTTGGTCAAAATTCAACTTTTTCAAATGCTCTTTGTTGGGGCAACATTGACTAGGCCTCTCTTATATCTTAATGATGACAAATAAACCTTCGTAACACATAAAATTACAAACGTTAGCAAAAATCCAACCGGTTCCATAACTGGAACTCACACGCTGGTGACGCGCCGGAGCGCCAGCAGCATGCTGGCCTTCTGTTAGGAAACGCTTGGTTTTTGAAAGTCGACTTTCTCCTTACCCGAAAAATGAGGATATTTTATTATAGGTATTTATACGATAATTGAGTTATTAGGAACACTCGAAACGAGTTTTAGACTTAAAGGGATACCAAATCAAGACCTCTCATTTTTGACAAAACGCAAACTCAAGCTATTTTACCAAAAGCCTCTAGCCAAGGCCAAAACTCTTTTTCCAAACCTAGGATATTCTTAATTTAAATATAACATCAAACAAAAGTATTCATATGACCATAATTTGTGTGTATGTCTTCTCTAATCACGCAACAGGTTTACTCCCTTATTGGTCAAAAAAAGTCATATGTCTCTTTGCGTAAATGCATCCATTCTCGCTAGCTGATATGCTTTACTTGTGATATAAAGCACTTAGCTTATTTGCATCAAGATAATTAGAGATTATGGTAATTTTTGGATAATCATGGATTGTGTCTTAATGAATATTTGACTTTGCGATTTTGAAAGTTGATTATCCTTTGTATGCTTTCACTATCCATACAATACATGTTTTACAAACTTCCATACTTCTTACACTCACCTCCTCCTAAACATTCCTTCAATCATTTATTAATTCCCACATCTTAAAAGAAATGATTAAACGCACTCTCCAACACAATTCCAACATTCCTATAAACATTCTCTAATCATTATTGTCGATCTCTTTTCTTTATTAATGACAATATGATTAAACCACATAGTCAATCATTTGATTATTTTCCTCTTTAATATTATCACTTAAACCATTCTTTCACCACATACAACCTTCCTCAATCTTATCATCCCACATGTGCTAACTCATTCATAAACATTCTCTTTTATTTTCTTACACAATGTACCTTCATTGTACTTCTTGTCTCCTACATTCTCACATAATCTTCTACACATTCTCTTTACTACATTCTCATCCAACCACTACAATTCAACTACATCACCATCTTCCTCATCCTTACCATTCAACTTGAAATCAAATAAACCTTCCCACATTCTACCTTCCTTCTCCTTTCTCTAACATTCAAATTTGAAATTTGAATTTGAAACTTAGGCTCGCCATTACATCACCATCACCTCTTTACAACTCACATTATATTTCATCACATGTGATATTTCAATTTGAATTTGAAGCTTAAGGCTCCTATCCATCACATCACTTCTAACAACTATATTTCAAATTTGAATTTCAAAATTTCACCCTCCAACATCCACACTTACTCTCTAAGCAATGAAATATTCCCTTGGCATATTCTTTCTCTCTTAACCATGCCAACTCACCAATGTAACCATGGTTAGATTCTAACCTTATCCAATATTTGAATTTGAAATCCTCACTCTCTTCCCTCTTATCCATTTGGCATATTCCTTGGATATTCTCTTTTGACAACTCACTTATCCAACTCTACACTCAACCTCCGACAACTAATTTTTGAATTTGAATTTAAAATATAGGAGGCAATCTTTTATCCAATGTGTATTGTCCAATAAGTTATTCTCTTCCCCTTTTATATTTGACAATCACCCTAAGACTTATTTTAAACACTAAAGTATTTTTGACAGATAGCTATTTGATTTTGTTGACTTTATCAAACTACAAGTGTTAGAATGATATTGGAAAAGTCAAATGTGAAGTGCACTTGGGGAGTTTAGCAAGTTAGGGTAAATATAAACCAAGCCGGTCCAAACAGTGGCCTGGCGTGTCCTGGCGCTCCAGCTTGCCAAGTGATTGTGGTCCTTGGCTTGGTCTATAAATACCCCCACTTGTCTTGGGCATTTCTCACCTCTTGCCATTCATTCTTTCCTCCTCTTTTCTTTCTCTCTACCCTCTAACTCTACTATCTTGTATTCTTAATTTTTCTCCTCTCCATCATTCTTGAAAGGACACACCTCCACAAGGGAAGATTCACAAGAACCTAATCCACTCATGCAAATTATGTCGAGGGTCTTCTTCTCTATACCATTTCTATTATAATCGAGTCTCTAGGTTAGGTAAGTCTTTGTTCAAACTAATAAACAACATTCATTTGTAAGGGAAGTCTTGTATCTTGGTAATCAAGCCTAGATCATGGGAGATCTAGTTTGGAAGTCTTGCATTTTGTTGATCAATTCTAGGTCATTGGAGATCTAGTTTGAAAAGTCTTGTACCTTGGTGGTCAAGCCTAGATTGTTGAAGATCTAGTTAGGAGTTTGATACTTCCGGTGGGAAGTTTTTGTTTTCTTAAAAGTTAAGTCGAATCACGAGATTCTTTATAGTGGTTTCCGTTGGCGGAATACTATTAGAGTAGCTCTTCTTTATGAGTGCCGATTTTTGTGCATATCCGTTGAGTGAAGTTGTAACGATTTATAGTCCACCGAAAAGATTATACTTAGTAATAGTATCAGTGTCATAGATTCGCAACTGTATGTACGGATGGTATAAGCCCCCCATCTAGGGACGGAGCCAGTGGGGGGCTGGAGGGTGCTCGGCCACCCCCAACTAGTCATCTTGTAGCGTGGACAGCAGAGTTACCTAGGGTTTTTGAGATTTTTTCAAAGTCTCCCCCCCCCCCCCTCCCTTTTTAAATTCTATGGTCTGAAACTTAAAATCAAATTTAGAAAGTATTTGGATTGGATGATAAGAAGGTTTTTGAAACATAGTAGGTTGTGAAGTGTCAAAATGAGAAAGATGGTGAAATTGGGGAAGATGAAGAAGCATACTATATTTTGTATTAATATAAAAAATGGTAAATTATAAGATATTTGCTTTAGTCATGTAAGTAGGGTTAGGTAGTTAGAATAACATCAGTGGTACTTAGTATTCTTTCGTTCTTTTAGTCTTTGTTCTAATTTACTAGTATTCTCATCTAGTTTAGTGTATTTTAGTTTATTTTGATTTATTTATTTTTAAACATTAAAATTTGTATTGTGTTATACAATAATAGAATGTTGTTCATTTTTGTTAAAAGTCTCACTCAATAAGTTAAGATGTCTTTTGCATTGTATTAAAAATTCCTTATCAAGTAATTATACTTGTATATTACTATCGAAATAATTATCATTGAGTCGGTATGTTGAACGATTCAAGCTTCAATCTAGCTTTTAAACAAGGAATCATATGTTACTAACCGAAAAAATTAAGCCCCCCTTAATATAAATTTTTGGCTCAGTTCCTATCCTCATCCCAAACCAGTATATATCGTGGTGTCCACTTACTTACTTTATATACTTTGGTTATGATTGTGGTTGTTGCTATTGTTGTATAGCCACTTGTTAATCTTTGAGGTTTAAGTTAATAAAATTCGAAGAAGCCGAAAATGCCGTATTCACTTCCTCTACGGTTCTACAATTGGTATCAGAGCAGGATAGTCAAGTTTTTTAGCGTTAAAACTTCCCCGAGAAGGCATTTTAAAGCAAAAACTTCTTTTTCAAAAATTTCAAAATCTTACGGTAATTTCTGGAAAAGTTTGAATATAAATTTATGGCTCAAGAGAACTATGTCGAGGGTTGTTCAATGCAAAGACCACCTTTACTAAAGCCTGAGGGTTTTTGTTTTTGGAAAACCCAGTTAGAGACTTATGTTAAGTCTAAGGATATTGACTTGTGTGAAGTCATCCAAAATGGTGATTTTATGTTCATGGTTGAAGATCCGAAAACAAAGTTGATGGTGGAGAAACCATATTTGAATTTGAAGGATGATGAGAAGAGAAGCTTGGCAAAAATAATGAAGCCAAGATGACGATCTACAACGCGTTACCATGCAGAGAAATGTTATAATATAAATTAGGACTCCCTAGATTGTTTTGTCTTCATTTAAGAATTTTCACTAACAAAAGAAATTTCAAAATATTAACTCCTTTTTTTTTTTTTTTTTTTTTTTGAAGAATAAAAAATATTATTTCCTACTAACTGAAGTAATTTATTCTTTAAAATTGACTCAACTCACCCTTTAGCTTTTGTGATATCAATTGGTTGGTAATGACTTGGTATGCACCCGAATTTGTATATAAGGATTTATGTTAGTCTTTTTAAACTTTGGATTTTAGGGAAATCGACCTTCTGCCCCTACCGACCGGTCTGACAATTTTCAACAAAAAAACTCTTGTTTCTTTGTTAAAAATAGAATGTAATGCTTTATATATAATATCATATCCAAAAGACTTCACTAGATAATACTACTGATAAACAATGAATCATGCACATGCACTGTAATTGATAGTCCAGAAAAACCAATATAAAAAGGGAAGAGCACCGGGTCAGATAGAATATGTAACAGCATGGGATGGGCTATAGCTTTTCACGGTGGAGCCGGTGTTCCGGTCAATTTACCTGCTGAAAGCCGTGTGCCTAGAGAGGCTGCCCTCCAACGCATCCTTCAGATCGGAGTCTCTGCTATTACTGCCAAATGCTCTCCCTTAGACGTCGTAGAACTTGTGGTATTTTTTGTGTATTTTGTATCAGCAAACTCACACACCTTATGTCATTTGGGACTTGAACCTCGAATACCACTAGTCCAGAGGTTGTTGGTTCATTTTAATTTTTTGTTATGTGTAGTTATCCTTATCAGTGTACACCATTGTACTGTAGGTACGTGAGCTGGAAAATTGTCCGCACTTTAATGCTGGAAAAGGGTCTGTTCTGACCTCTAATGGAACAGTTGAAATGGATGCTTGTATCATGGATGGAAACACAAAGAGATGTGGTGCCGTTTCTGGTATCTCAACAGTTGTCAATCCCATCTCTCTAGCAAGACGGGTCATGGAAAAAACTCCCCATATTTTTCTTGCATTTGATGGCGCAGAGGCGTTTGCAAGAGAACAGGCAAGTTATACTTTCTTGTCATCATCTTGTTCTTAGGCATATTTTTAGGCATGACAATCATTTTCCCATTTAAAAAAATAAAAAAGGGTCATCTTCTAATGTTAAAATTGCCTAGTATTGAGGTTTATATATTATTGTCAATGCATTTCCTTTTGCTAATACTTTTTCACTATTCCGTTGTTTAGGGACTTGAAACGGTAGACATGAGTCATTTCATCACTTCTGAAAACATCGAGAGACTAAAGCTAGCAAAAGAGGCAGACCAAGTTCAGGTATGCTCATTCTGTCTACGTTGAATCAAACTCAAATAAAATATATATTGTCTTTTCTTGTGATTTATGATGACCCTTTCTCATGTCCAAACACATCCATGGTGTATCTAAAATTGTTACGACTTCATGATAAAAGTACCACTTTTCGTCTAAGTCGTACAACCTTTTTCCATATTAAAAATGACCCATTTCGACCCAAACCCATTTGACTCATTATACAACCCACCCATATGGCGATATTATGACATCTAATATTGCTTAATGAATCTACTCTGTACAACTTTATCACCAAGTTTCCTACTCTAACCTTGATTTCATTTAAACAGAAGATTACAGTAATACGTAGTAGTACCTTTAAGTGTGTGCATTCTAAAAGGTTAATTTGACATTAACGCGTTAATAGTGTGTGCTTGATGCATTATTTAACTTGTAGCAAGATTATGCGGCACAACCTACAAAAACCGAAGATCAGAAGGAGACACAAGTTCCTAACGGAGTTAACAAATGTGGGACCGTTGGATGTGTGGCTGTGGACAGTCTCGGGAACCTAGCTGCTGCAACATCCACCGGTGGTCTGATCAACAAAAGGATGGGAAGGATAGGAGACACACCCATAATCGGTGCAGGCACTTACGCCAATAAGTTATGTGCCATATCTGCAACCGGCATAGGTGAGACCATAATCCGTGAGACGGTGGCTAGAGACGTGGCTGCAGTTATAGAATACAAAGGGTTAAGTCTAAAAGAAGCGGCTTCATATGTTATACATGAAGTTACACCAAAGGGGACTGCTGGTTTGGTTGGTGTGTCATCTACAGGTGAAGTTGCTATGCCTTTTAATACACCTGGTATGTTTAGAGCTTGTGCTACTGAAGATGGATTTATGGAGGTTGCAACTTGGCCATCTGAATGATGGTGGTGTTTGGTTTAATTTGTGGTTAGGAATCACTTGCGGTGCGAGTTTGATAGTAGGCTGTGTAATCATTCTTAGTTTTCATCCACAGTAATTTTATTAAAGACCTATTATTGCATCCTAATTTCAATGATAACTATAAGCAATGATCATGATACATCCATTGGGTCTTCTTAGTGAATAAGTGTTCTAGCAATCTATGCTTATTGAATGGACTGATTAAATGAATGATTTTCTTGAATCACAGTCAATGTAGTTACTACATAAATGTAATGGATATTATAAAGCATTTCATTTTCTTGACGATTTACAGGGTGTTCAAAAAATCCGAGAAACCAAACCGATCCATTTGATTCGAAACGAAAAAAATGGAAAGCAGTGGAAAACCGAGATGCCACGGAGCAGTTTCGGTTTAGGTTTTCTGGTAATTAACCGCAGTAACCGAACCGAGTATGTAATGTATTCAACTATATATTGTATTGTTTATATATTGACGTAATTATAGTAAGTAAAATCATTTGGTGTCATTCCTTTTTACAAACACAATCCCTAAAATTTGGTTAGTCAGTCCAAATCTCCCATTTTTTTTTTTGAAAGGTTAGTCCAAATCTCCCATTTGATAATCATTTCTCTACACAATTCACAAACCCTAGCCGACTCCATTCAAGCAAACAACATTTTTTTTTTTTCTTTTTTCTTTTTTCTTTTCTTTTTTTTTTTTTGGAAATAAACAACATTTTTCTTGAGTCCTAGTAAGTTCATGTAACTACATCATCTATTTGTTGTTTGGCTCACTTGTGTATCTCTTTATAACATATTCCTTCTGAGTTTTTTGGATTAATGTGATTAATATACATGGTGATTTCAGTATGAATGTGCTACGTATGACATCTATGACTAATATATAAAGAGTATGTATAGTCATGTGCCTTTGTTATATCATATGCTCTTTTTACACACTGTTGGTAGTAAAATGCAGTCGGCGTTCATGAATAGACTGTAAAAAGTAGCGATGGGGATTTTCGTGTAGGTAGTAATAAAATGACCATATAATCTTGTCTTAGGATCAGAAGTTATCTTAATTAGATCCCAGCAACCAAAGTAGTGAAACTCAAGTATGTATGTGAAGTAAAACATTTGTGTTTACCCATTTATGTCATGTTCAAGTATGTATCGAGGAAAAGCTTGAAAATTTTGACAAGTTTGAAGCTAGTATGATTTTACTTTTACGAACTGAACAATCCATCTTTTATATGTACTTTCATATGTTGTATGATTTCATATTATTTCAGAAATGAAAGACTTGCAACAAGCTATGCGCCTATGTCGACCCTTACGGTCGATGACTGAGGGTTGAACAGAGGATACTTACCCTTCAGGCCTTCACGGTTCTGTTCTGGTTTGTAATTGGTGGTACCCGTCCCGCCAAGATCAGTTCAGAAAATTGTACCTATCTAAGACAAATCGCCTCATGAAAACTCCTATCCCTTTCTAAGTATTTGATCTTAAAACAATTTAGGTTTAATATATAGGAGTTTCCATCAAGTAGGCACTCGTTGAAACCAAATGATCATATGACTATATGAGGGAATTGAAAACCGAATCCTGAATCAAACTTAATTTCCATTTCATTATAGTCTGACCAAACAAACACAAGACAATGCTGATAGTAAAGTTTTTAATGTTCTTTTAATTTTAATAAGAAAATGATAATGATAATAAGGTATTTTGATTCACAGGCACGGGAATCAACTAACTAACCAAGGGGGTATATTACTATTAACCAAACGCCACTGAAAATCATTCAGACTGCCAGATGGCAACCTCCATAAACCCATCTTCAGTAGCACAAGCTCTAAACATACCAGTTGTGTTAAAGGGCATAGTAACTTCACCTTTAGGAGACACAGCAATCAAGCCAGTGGTTCCCTTTGGTGCAACTTCATGTACAATATAATCAGCCGCTTCTTTTAGACCCAACCCTTTGTATTCCATAACTGCAGCCACATCTCTAGCCACAGTTTCGCGGATTATGGCTTCACCTCTGCCTGTTGCAGAGATGGCACAAAACTTATTGGCATAAGTGCCTGCACCGATGATGGGTGTGTCTCCAATCCTTCCGACCATCTTGTTGACCAGACCACCGGTGGATGTTGCAGCTGCTAGGTTCCCGAGACTGTCTACAGCCACACATCCAACGGTACCAAGTTTGCTAATTCCATCAGGAATTGGTGGTTCTTTTTGTTCTTCGGCTTTTACAGGTGGTGTATAATCTTGCTACATGTTAGATAACAGATGTATTAAAAAAGACATGTGAAAAAGAAATATATATGAACTACTAACGTTGTTACTAGAAGTAGAAAATTGGTGAGTGGTGCGGGTTGGGTTACAGATCAAAAAGATTCATAACATACTAAAGGATCAATTAGAACAGGTTATGTTGACGCATTAACACCTTTTGTTAATTTGGTCCGGTTTATGATTAAGAAAAATAAGAGTTTGAATAATAATTTAACTTTTTGAGCAATACAACTTATAGAAGTTGTATGCATTATTCTATAGACTTTGTGGAACTTGTACCCCGTTCGACCCATTTGACCATTGGACTTCTATTTAGCAAAATTTCACAACCCAAAGCGGTCATACATAATTAAACTGGTCAACATTGTCACCCCTAAATTTTTGTATGTCTCATTTGGTGATGATGAGACTGAAACAGAATGAGCATACCTGAACTCTATTTGCTTCTTTTGCTTGCTTTAATCTCTCAACGTTTTCAGGAGTAATAAAATGACTTGTATCTACAGTTTCAAGTCCCTACACAATGAAAGTTTTTTATGACAAGAGGAAATGCATGTTCAACAGTCAAACACTAAAAGAAACACGAAGATACATAAAATCTGTATATGATGCATCAAGCAAGAATGTATCCCATGCCTGTTCTCTTGCAAAGGCTTCTGCACCATCAAACGCAAGGTAAATATGGGGAGTTTTTTCCATGACCCGTCTTGCTAGAGAGATGGGATTGACAACTGTTGTGACACCAGAAACCGCACCACATCTTTTTGTGTTTCCATCCATGATGCAAGCTTCCATTTCAACGGTTCCATTGGTGGTCAGAACAGACCCTCTACCAGCATTAAAATGTGGTGAATTTTCCAATTCACATACCTACAATACAATGGTTTTAGGAATTTATTATGTGTCATAAGTGAACAAAAGGCTATCACACAGGATTATACCATCTTTTCATCTTGCAAAGATGTCAAGCAGTGAACTACGCTAAAACTTTCTATTATTCAAACCGGTATATGTGCATTAATCATTATGAACTGAATCCCTTATTACAAATCTTTAATTAGGAACAGAGAACGTATCTTCTTGTTACCCATAATTGCCACCACTTTTGCTTGTTTAATGGATTATGATGTGTGTCAAGTTATATTATTACAAAATTCTCAGCCATATACGAAGGGAGAATGTCTAGGAGGTGCAGTTCAATTTCTTCACTCGAGGAAATTTATTAACAATTGTGTTATCAACAATAGATAAACTTATTTCACTCATTGCTTTATAATATCTCTTTTGACTCGGTCCAAGAAATACCAGAATTTTCATACCAAGAGGCATTTGGCGAACGCATACCAAAAGTGATCCCACTATCCCAGCAAGCATAGGTTGTGGGTTCAAATCCCATCAGTGACACCTTTTGAACAAAAAATATACTAAAGCTAATATGCTAATTTCAGTTCATGATTAGCAAGCAAACATTCTAAATAAAGGGTCCACCCCCGGCACTCATGTTTACGGTATAACACAGTTCCGTATTTTTCTTGGCAGTTTCATACTTTTGACTTAATAAACTTTATATTTTTTGTTCCGTATTTCAGTTTTACAGTTTTTCAATATAAACAAAATAATTAAAAATAATATCACTTGTAAAAAAAGGGTCCGAATAACCTGACCCCTAAATAAATGATTTTTATTGTACGATCATACTCATGACAAACACTGAAACACTACTAACATATCCAAACATTTGAAGCAATAATTACATTGAGTTGTTGGTGTATAATTAAATCACAGAAATGCGAATAAAAAATACCACAAGTTCAACAACATCTAAAGGGGGGCGTTTGGCATTAAGAGCAGCGACACCCATGTCAAGGATACGACGAAGGGCGGCTTCACGTGGCTCACGGCGTTCGGCTGGTATGTTTTTCGGAATATCACCGGCTCCGCCGTGTAAAGCGATCGCCCATCCCATGCTTTTCCTTGCTTACGTCTTCTTTCTCACCAGTTTTTTGTTTCAACAAGAATTATTGATTTTTGTACATTATGATGATTTGTTAATTGTTATTTTATATTATCGCTTTTGATGACATAGAATATTCACTCTGTATGCAATGAATCTACTGATGTCTTTTTTATGACTTTTTTAAATAGTGGCACGTGATCTTGGTTTACAAGGCTATGCCCAGGGGTGTAGTTGCATCATCTTTCCGGCTGCTACGGTCTTTCATAATGGTTACCCATATTTTTTTTTTGTTACATTTTTAACATAAACTTAAATTTCATTAATAAAAATAAAAAGCATTACAATACTAAATCAAATTAAAAAGTTCATTAAACATTAAAAACGTTACGTAAAAAGATCACAGAAATTCTTCATCGTCCTCATCTTCGTCTTCATTGTCACGAGGGAGCCGATGATTTCTACGATTTCTCCAAATGTGCTCGACCAAATCAGATTTTAAGTTTATATGAGTTGATGCATTCTCGAGCTCCTGAGTAACTTCTAAAGATTCTTCAAATGTTCTTAAGGGATCATGTGGTTGGTGGACCTCCTCTTCGAACCATGTAGGACATATCGTCCGTTGCTTGTGTTTAATGATCATATTATGTAATATGATACATGTATATATAATATCTCGAAGATCCTTTTTATACATCCCTCGAGCAGAAACTTTAAGCATTCTCCACTTCTTCTTCAACACACCAAAAGCCCATTCCACATATTTCCTTGATGCTTCGTGTTTTCTCTTTTACAATAGTCTTTTATGATCACCAGTGGGAGGATTTGAAATGGACTTAATAAGAACGGACCAGTGTGGATATATCCCATCAGTAAGATCAGTGGCGAAGCTTGGAAATTTCGAGTGGGGGGTCGGGATCTAAATTTTTTTTTCCTAACACTATGGGGGGTCGAAACCGAATTAAATTGGGGGGGGCGAAACCGAAAATACCGAAATTTTTCTACACGAAAACTATATACCCCTACATCGCAAAAAAAATTTCGGGGGGTCGGCGCCCCCCCCCCCCCCCCCCCCCCGGCCCCTTAGAAGCTGCGCCTCTGAGTAAGATAATATCCCCTTTGATATTGTACATTGTTAGCTTCGAATTCAAGGTCCGCTGCTCTACCAGCTCTGATATCATTGAAGACAGGGGAACGACGTAAAACGTTGATGTCGTTATTCACACCGGAGACACCAAAGAATGCATGCCACATCCATAAATCTTGGGAAGCGACCGCTTCCAATAAAATGAATGGATGTGGCCCATGATCACCACTAGCATATTGACCTCTCAAACCATTTGGGCAATTCTCCCGCTCCCAGCTTGTACAATCAATGTTTCCCATCATCCTAGGAAACCTATGCTTATGCTCGTGATGAGCATATAATCTTTCAAGGTCAAAATATGTGGGCTTTCGCAAATACTCAGCACCATATAACTCCATGATAACATTGCAATTTTTTTTTTTTTTTTTTTTTTTTTTTTTTTTTTTTTTTTTTGTAACATGGGTTTCCAACTCGACATTGCGAGCCGACTAATCCCAGACATTCACGGGATGTTGTTGTAGCCAATGCCAGATTCTCGTCAAGAGAATCAGGAACGGTCGCGTAACCCAATTGACGAATGGCCGCAACACACTTGACCAATGGGCTAATACCAGGTATGCCCCTACAATCATTAGTTTGTTGAAAATAAGTAGAATAATCGGTTACCTCTCGAACAATTTGTGTGAACAGTTCTCGGCTCATTCGGAAACGTCGACATAATGTTCTTTCGTCGTGCACAGGGGTTTCGGAGAAGTATGCTGTCACTAAACGATTGTGAGCAGTAACATGATTCCTAGGTATGTACCTTCTTGAAACTTTTGGCTGGTGTGCTTGATAAGCGTTCCAAGCAAACTCCGTAAACTCACTCACAACTTCATCATCGTCGTCGAAAGACGAAGAACCAAATAAAAACTCGTAAGTCGACATGGACATGGTGAATATTGATGAGAATTTTTTTGAATTGTGTTTGAAATTGTGTATTTGAAAGTGGGTTTGATGTTATTTATAGGATGAAAAGTGGTAAATTTTTTTGAAAAAAAAAAAAGTTTTTTTTTAATAGACCAACGGTTGTATTTTTGAAAGTGGAAGAATTTGTGTGATTTTTTTTGGTTAAACTCGGTCGAAATCTCAACCCATATTCGAAAGTTTTAGCCGGCGACCGATATTTGCAAAAAACACCACAGTGGGCACGACCGATATTCATATCGGTTGACGCATATCCTCAACCGACTTTTTCAGACCCACTGTGGGTAGCCTAACATTTCTTTATGAAATACGTAGTAATTAAAGAAACATTTTCAGCAATAATATTTCTTTGACTAGTGCTATTTAAACCTAAAAGATATGTCTAAATATATGATTAATACATAAGACTATATTTATCAGTTGGTTTGTCAACCCATTCAAAGAAAATACATACAAAATTATAATATTTTAATCTTTCATCCAAATTTTCTTTTCAATCTAAATCATATGGCAACATAAGTTGCCAACCCACATGTCAAAGTTTTAATGGCTTTTTTTTTTTTTTTTTAATACTTATCAATGGTTGTATGAATTGGTTAGGTTGGGTTATTGATAAATGGTAAAAAGATATAGATTGGTTGTATGTAGGGGTCGGGTTATCGGGTCTTGTCGGGTCGGGTGAGTCTGGTTTTTGTTAGGAAAAACTAACCCGCAACCCGACCCGATAAGGAGCGAGTTATCGGGTTCGGGTTGATATCGGGTCGTGTGTATTCGGGTCGGGTGATTCGGGTTGATCAGATTAGCTTTTAAACTTTGACAAAAAAAATATATTTGAGCTTAAACACTTATCTTTGACATTTAATTTTTGATAGCTAAAAATGATTAACAATATGCAAAGCCCAAATTGAATATTTTAAGAACAAAAAGAAAATTGAATATACTACAAATAAGTAACCGTAACATACATTTCACTAAAATACTTGTGTCATTTTGAGACTTTGTCATTTTAAACAAAAAATAACCAACTGAAACATACATTTTATTTAAATATTTGTGTCATTTTGAACCAAAGAAACCATTTCATTATAATACTACTGATCATAAAAATACTTGTGTCATTTTGAACCAAAGATATCATTTCATTATAACGAGGCATTCAAACCCGTGCGTTGCACACGGGCTCTATCTAATTGGTCATAGTGTAATGTGTGGAGTCATTCAGACCCGTGCGATGCACACGGGCTTAATCTAAATGTTCATAGTGTATTGTTTAACACTAATTTTCGTCATTACATGGGCTGTATATAAGTATTCATAGCGTAATCTTTGGCACTTATTTTCGTCATTATATATCTAAGTTATGATGGTATCACACCTTTTTTAAGCATGACACACATTTAAAATAGTTTATTGACATTAAAAGAGTATATGTGAAGAGACTTTTTTCAAGATGCTACATTTAAAAGAGTCTCTTCACATGTTATTTTTTAATATGTATAAGTCACATGCTAAATGTCAAAGGGAGGTTAAAGGCATGCGGTTCTTTCAAAATAAATGTAACCCTTATATAAAATCGTAACAAAGTGGATATTTTCTATATTTTGAGATCAACTTTTGACAATGAATTATCCTTTTGGTTTATCATATCAAATACGGTAGCTCCACATTATTATGCTTAATTACTCGAACTTTATTTTATCCACAAAAACCATTTAAGTTTCAATATTTTTTATTGCTGTGAAAATCGGTCCAATATTGTTAGTATCTTTAATTTGTAGCATATTGCATAGATAAATATATTTGAAGACAACAATCTCACCATATAATTTTTCTACTCTTAATAACTAATATAACAATTTCATTTTACCAAATTTGTTTGCCATTCTACAAATGAAACTAAAATCATATTAAGATAATCAATTAATCTCCATAGTGATATTACTTATTGAGTAAGATTTAAATTTAATTTACAATAGATTATATAAATGGTATATCTATATTGTTTAAACTACATAAATCGTCAAAATGATATTACTTATTTTGCAAGATTTAAACTACAGTAAAATTATATAAATGGTAAATCCTCAAAATAACATAATCGCTTAATTGCCGATACTAAATGTGGATATGAATACCCAAATCATTACTACGTATTTGTTTTATCTTTAGTCTATTGCTTTGTACCATTTATGGATAAAGATGAAATAAATTCCATTATTAAAAGCGAACTATAAAATAAATTTCCGTTGCAATAAAACTATAAAAACATAAAACATTAAAGTAATTAGTATATATTCAAGAGTATGAATTATAATTCGTATAATAAAAAATTAGATCAAGTGACCCAAGTCCGAATCATAAATCCGCTCGAATCAATCAATAGACTTGACATTTAACTAAACACAATTAGACCTAACCCTACTTTTTGTTTACCCCGCCCCTATCTCTAAACACACACACAAACACATCTATCACCATCATCAAATATATCTTCTCCCTACAAACAATTACATCTCATCTTCATTTAATACCATCAAATCATAAACGAATCACACATCTAAAGATTTAAATAGCACGATCGGAAAAAAACCCTAACATATGTCTAAGTTTGCGGTTTAAATCTAATCAAGTTCATCATAAATCCGTATCAAACACAAACACGCAGCCTTATCGTGACCTTTTTCTTCTTTGATGTTCAAGATGAATCAAGGACGCGTTTAAACGGATTCAAGATCCTAGGATGGGTCTCGGGTAGGGTGATTTGATATTGTTTGAGTTTTTGTTTTCCAAACCGAACAAAAAGAAAGATTGTAACAGTTTTGTTATGGTCCTTTCTTGAATAAGTTCGGATATTAATGAAGCTAGGCTTCAACAAATTTGATTCTTGTAGTTGTATGATTGTGAGGGTTCATGGTTGTGTCTAGTTTGTTGGATTGGTTTTTTTTCTTCAATTTTTAAGTCATAGTTTTGAATTTGTTGTTGTTGGTTGTGAGATGTGAAGTTGTTTGTTGTTGGTTGTTCGATTAAGGTTGTTGGATTTGAATGGGTTAGTGATTGTTTCATGTTGGTGAAGATCGGGAAAAATGATGTGGTGAAAATGGTGATAGTGGCTATTTATAATCTTTAAAAAGCAACCAAAAAGATTATTTGCTGCATTTATTCTCAATTGGTTATGTTTTACTTTATCTTCCTGACATTCAATTCGTGAGATGGTTGGTTTGCTTGGAGCTTGCATATTTTATTTTCAATTTGTGAGCCATTTATTATGATCACTTTATATTTATAAGGCTACTTAAGCTTTTAGTATATAAGATACTATTGATGTTGATGTTGGATAGTATAATATACTTGTGTTATTTCATTTCATTAAAAAAATGCTACCTTGCCATAGCATATCGTACGTTTAGTTTATTTATATATATAAATATAACGTAACGTTTAATAAAAATAATAGTAATAATAATAATAGTAATAATAATAATAGTTTGAAAATAAACGTAACGTCGTGACGTGAAATCTTAAAAATGGAAAGTAAAAATAAAAATGTTAATTTTTATATACGACCCTTGTCTTTTCCAAAAATTTACACTTTTTACCCTAACGGCGTTAGAGTTACGCCGTTAGTCCAAAATTAAATATATTTACATTTTACGTCCAAAACTTTATATTTCTTACACTTTCCACCCAAAAGTTTATAAAAATCAGTTTTCATCCTTAAGTTTACGAAATGACAGTTTATACCGAAACTTTGAAAAGTTGACACTTTTTACCCGATTTTCATAAAATCTGCAAATCTAGTCCAAAATTTACCAATTTCAAAACTTAGTGTTTTCATTTCTTATTTAGTTTCAAAATAGCTTATTTAACTTATTCTAGCAGCTGATTAGTTTGAAAAGCTTATTTGATAGCTTATGGGCTTTTTAACGAAAAACTAAGGCCCGTTAGTGTTTTTAAATCCAGTGGGCCTACGAGGGTTTTGGGCTTTGTTTCGGGCTAAGGTTAGGACTATGAAAAAGTTACCAAACTGCTTATTACCATAGCTTATTCGACCGGCTTATTTTGAAATGATTGGGCCTTAAGGCCCAATCGATACTACTTAGTTTTCTGAATTAGTTCCTATGTCGATTTGAATTTGTGATTTTTATAGGTTCAAAACACGATTTTTATTACAAAGTTTTTATACGAAAATGATTATTTGTCATGAGGTCTATTAGTTTGTGAAATAAAGTGGCATGCTCGTTAAGTAAATTTTAAAGATATACGTGCGTTTTGGGCTAGCATGGGACGAGTTTTTAGAAGAAAAGACTTAGAAAATTTTAGGAGTTTTTCAATACTTGTTGTGGTACGTTAGAAACGTATTCTAAAATAGTTTGTACGTAGCGTTTCAGTTTCAAAACTTTACATGATTTAATTGTTAAGGTGTAAAATATATAGACGAACGTAAAATATATATATGTCGTTTATTTAGTTTTCGAATAATAAGGTGCATTTGTTTGTGCCGCGTACGAAAATAATGCAAATGTAAGTATAGTTAAATAATAAAATGAGTCGTTTAGGAGACTTACAACACCAAAATGGTGGGTAAAACAAGACGTAGAGTTGAGAAGAGAGTGGTATGCGTACGTAGTGTGATTGTTTGCTCGACCAAGGTTCACAAACAATAACGTGTTCCTCCTAAACCCACACGATTCCTTTGAATTCCTACCCAATTGCTTCGACCCAAGACTAGACTCAATACTTAGTAATTTTAGGTGAGTTTTTGCGTTGCATGTAAATGAAAACGAAAGCATGCATGCATGGGGTTTTTATATGGTACCTAGAGTATGATAGTATCTAAAATTAAATGAGATGGGATTGTTACTTGTATGCAAAAGTCAAATGTGTAAGAGTAAACAAGTTACTCAAGGTTTTGGTTTCTTATGTGTCGACATCCTCAAAACTCAAAGAAAACGTGGACATTGAAACTTTGAAATGAACCCGTACTTGTGAAATACATTTTAAAAGGTTATGGTACTTTGCCTAGTGAATATAATATGAAGTTGAGTGAGCTTGAATCAAGGAAGTACTAGTTTGTCTTGAAAATGCATGTCGACATCCCTTTTTATTTGTTACACGATTTGCAAAAATCGTGCATGGCTTGGGGACAACGATTAAGTGTAACACTTAAACATTAGGTTATGTTTAGAGATGATTTTAGGATGTTATAGAAATAAACGTGGTTCAAAATGGTTGAGTTTTGGATTAGATGAAATTTTATGAAATCGTTTTTGGGACAAAAGCTTTGCCTAGTAAAATCGTATCTAGACTCGATGTGAGAAACTAAAAATCGACCCTCTAAATGTTGGCTAGGGGAGGAACGAGGGTGTGTAAAAATATAGGGGTGTCGTGTGTAGGAATTGGGCGTACGAGGCTCGTTTCTTACTTGTCCTAGTCGAGTGGTTTGAAAAACAAAAGAAAGAAAATGGGCTTAATTAGGATTGGGCCGTGAATAGTAACATGCCAAGAAAAGAAATGGGCTAAGGAAATAATTAAGGGTCCGGTTAGTGTAATTAGGTTTAGTAAAATTAAATTTGATTAGGAAAGTTAATTATAATTTCAAAAGTTTAGTTAAGATTTAGTGAAACGTTTACGTGAGTCCGAGAGTGAATAGTGTTTTGTGAATAGTAAAACTTTTGAAAAACATCTCAATATCACTAACCGACTCCAAAAACGATGAATAGTGAAATGATGAATAGTAACCGATGAATAGTAATTTTTGAAAAATGTCTCGAAAATGCAGGTTCATAACGAATAAAAGAAAATTTTAATATTCTCGCGATTTTAGACTATAGTGGTACATGTGTGAGCATCGTTCCAAGCAACAAGAATCATGAATATCGTAATGATTTTAAGTAACATAGCATATTTGATAATAAAATATATATATATATAAAATTTTGTTATTGGTAAAAACGTTATTAATTAACGAAATGATATATTAGTCTTTGATTTACTTTTACTATTTATAGGGAAATTTACGGGAGTTTACAATATGTTTGGTATACGTAAATTTTTTTTATCCTAATTAGTGGTTTTAGTTTTTTATAAAACAACTGATCATCCAGAAGTGTTTTCGATGAAGCTTTTTCATGGTGGAACTTTCACACCAAGTCCAAATCGTAGGTATGTAGGGGGTAATGTGCAGTACATTGATTTGTTAGATATTGAACAATTTACCATTGACATAATACATTCAATAGTGAGGATGTTGAAATATGATCCAAGGGAAATAATGTATTATCACTTTAAGATACCTGATAAGACTTTAGACTGGGGACTTAGGGCTTTGGCTTGTGATGATGATATTGTTAACCTTGCCCAATATGTAAAAGATAATAAGGTTATTAAAGTTTTCATTGAACATGGTGAAACCAAAGTTGAAAGTTATTACATGCCTACATTTAAAGAAAAAGTTCAACTTAAGGAGTTAAATAACAATGTTGATGTTGTGGAATTGGATGATGAGTTGCCTATTGTACCACAGACCACTAGAAAGAGGAAGTTTCTAGGGATGCCTAAGTGCAGAAAGACTTTAGCTCTAGAGTGGTTGGCAGATAATGAAGTTGGGCAGCCTAGTAGTTTAGGTGGTGATGAGAGTAATGTAGGTGGTGATGAGACTTATGAAGGTTGTGATGCTAGTGGCTCAGGTGGAGATGAGACTTATGAAGGTGGTGATGCTAGTGGCTTAGGTGGAGATGACCCTAATGTAGGTGGTGATGATAATCATGTGAGTGATGATCAGAATGATGTGGAACTTGTGGATGATGAGCACATTATAGACCAAATAGATGTCAGCATGGAAGGGTTTGGGTTTACATGCAATTCTGATGATGAAGGGGAGACAGATGGTGATCCTCATAGAACTGAAATGAATATCAATGAAGATGGTGATCCTCATAGAAATGAAGTTAATATCAATGAAGATGACATAGATGCTATTGACTATGATATGTATGAAAGTGAATTAGATGATGAAGACAGTGGAAGTGTTAGAAGAGCTGCACTTAGGAAATTGAGGAAAAAGGAAATTGCTTCTAATGAGGGTGGAATTGTGAACTTTTTCTTTCTAGGACAAGAATTTGATAATAGGGATGAAGTAAAGGAAAGGATAAAGGCTTATTCAGTGGAGACAAGGAGAAACATATCAATTGTGAAAAATGATTTGGTTAGAGTGACGGCTAAATGTCTAGGAATTGTTCCTACTAATGAAGAAGTGTCAAAGGAATCTTTAACAGTGAATAAGATGGATAAAGTTAAAGATAAGGTACAGAAGGGAGATAACGTCAAAAAGGGAGATAAGGTTAAGAATGTCATTTCAGAAGAAGAGGTAGGTGCCAAATATAAATGTAAGTGAAGTGTGTGTGTATCCAAGACAGTCAATGATAAATGGCAAGTTAAGTCTTTTGAGCCAGAACACATTTTTCTACAATCAAGACAGGTAAAGCATTGTACATCTACTTTTCTTGCAAAGCATGGGATAGATCTGTTACCTAAAAACGCTCAGATCCCAGTTGAAGCACTTAAACACCAGATGCAGAAACAGTTCCAGGTTGGTATTTCTAGGCATAAAGCTTTTAGAGCTAAATCAAAGGCAGAGGAAAGTTTGAAAGGTGATGATGTGTTGCAGTATGGAAGATTGAGAGACAGTTCCAGGTTGTTGATGTATTAGTATGATTATCTATGTTTCATGTTTAAGACTTTGTTTGATGCACACTATTTCATGTTTACTCTTTGTTTGAAAACTTGAAACTGATGTATTCAGTTTAAGAATTTTATCAAGTATGATATAGTCACATAATGTGACAATTTTGTCAACTCTATTTGTAGTTTGACCTCTTATTGATATTTGGTATTTGACCATTTGATGTTTGATGTTTGCTCCTGATGTTTGACTGTTAAAGTCAAATTACCATTTGCACATAGAAACAACCATTTTGTGAATGCTTTTGATGTTTGACTGTTACAGTCAAATTACCATTTGCAGTTTATGAGACTTATTGTTTTATGTTTGAAGTTTGACTCTTATTGTCAAACTACAAAAAATGTGACCATTTGCACATAAACACAACCATTTTGTGAATGCGTTTGATGTTTGGCACATACAAGTTTACAATAACTCTGTCTTTTGTATCTTCACAGAAAAAGAGTAATAAAACTTACACACTTTAAATACTTTAATAACTTGATTTCATTAAACATTAAGAACCTTATATCCAAAATTCATTGACCATCATACATATTGGTCAATGTACAGGTTCAACTAATCAACAACCATAGACCTGAAGTACTACATCATCATAAAAACAAAGAAAAAAACCCAACTGAAAACTAGAAACATCTTCAATCTTTGATTTGCAGCTTGGAGCACATTCATTGACTCTTGAAGCACATTCCTTGAGTGTAGCAATCCGGGTATGATATGAATTGAACGTGGACACATTAGTGGATCATACCAATCAAAAAATCCACAATCAGTACCATTCTGCAAAACCTCATTGTTAACTTAAATCAAAGTATATTAACTTCAAATAATTGTTAAAGATGAATGCTTTTATAACTTACCATTTGGGAGCAACAATAAAACCTACGACCTAGGTTATGCGGAATCCATGAACAACGAACCATACATTGGTTCCCACAAAAGCAAAGCACCATTTTTATTGATTTTCGGTTTCTCTAAAAATTAGGGTTAGGGTTGTGTGTGTATACGGTTTGGGATCTGTGTGGGTGGGGTGGGTTTTTTGATTATAAAATGGGTGGGTGGGTAATTTAATAGAGAAAGGGTGTGAAAAGACCAAAAACCCCTCGTGTGCAACGCACGTGCCTATTAAAGTGGACGGAGTTAACACCGTTAGAGGCTAGGGACGATTTTTGCCCCAAAAGTTTCTCACAGGGACGATCCTTGCACTTTCCAAAGTTCCGGGATGAAACGTGCAATTTGGCCAAACTTTAGGGATGATTTTTGCAATTCTCTCAAAGGAAAAAACACTTTTCTTCGAAACCCTTTTTCACCACTATTTTTTAGCCAGAACATCGATCTCTTTACATAATATCCTGAAAATTTGCTTTTGTCATTTTCCAAATTATAAACTACTTCAATCAAGTGTAGCTTACTTAAATATTTAATACTTGGCATGTATTCATATACATATCATTATAGTTGCATATATGTTAGGGGTCATGATCATTTTAAGTTCATCTCCAAATGAACCATATAGTATGTGAAGCTAGATGAAGCTCTCACTTAAGTGAGTATCTGCTCCACCCCTAAGTAGACATCCTTTACGCTGAGTTCTCAAGTTGAAATGGAAGATGAAAGAAAATGAAATGGATAGGTTTTTGTGTTCTTGAGTTTTTTTTAGGGAGGAAAGGGAAGTAGAAGGGAAATTGTTGTGTAAAGACTAATGTACCATTTTTTTTCTTTTTCCTTTCATATTCTTTTCATTTCTTTTCACTCAAAACTCGATAACTAAGCGTTAATGTTAAAGTGAACCCTTATACTCCCTCCGTCCCAAAATAATTGTCCTCCGATAAAAAACACACAGTTTAAGAAAAACATAATTAACACTGATTTATCTCTCTTACTTTTTTGCTAAATGACATGTTTACCCTTAACCAATTAATTAATGTCCTTTAAATTTTGTATTATTAATTTCAACCAAGGGTAATATAGTAAATTTGACTAAACTCTCCTATCTATTTTTAGTATTGGACAATTAAATTGGAACATACCAGAAAGGAACCATGGACAATTAAATTAGGACCGAGAGAGTATAACATTATTTGTTTGTTTGTGTTGGGCCACCGTTGGCTAACTCATCTGATTAATTGTCCGGTGAAAAAATAACCATTCTTAGGGTGGTGGCATTGTTGCATAAGGATGACTCTAGTTTGTTTTTAATTAGCCAATAAATAAAAGGCAACTCGTTTCATGCCTAAACATGCCTAAAGTTTCATTTTTAGTGACAATGTTATGCCTAACCATGCCACGTTCGAATTTATTAAATGCAACATTTTTAGTGGCAACATTTAAGATGCAACGTTCGAATTTATAAAATGCAAATGTGTTCACCGAATTGGTAATACTTACCGAATGAGATGCCGAAATGGCCATGCCGAGCAAGTGGCATTGTTGATGCCGAGGTTTGCCAACTCACGTTGCCACCCAAGTTACTGCCTAATAAATAAGCTGAGGGACTAACTTTGCAATCATTATAAAGCAAAGGTTCGAAATGGATATGGCCCTCCTGCCTATTGGTCGCATTAGTTTAAGCAAAGGCTTCAAATACCCACCACCAACTGTTCGACCAAATGTCTTCATATTATTTGACCAGACGCCTGAGCCTAACCAATATCCTCACATTTTCTCGGACCAAGGTTCGACCAATGGTGACTCTAGTGGTTGCAACCACTATTGACCCCGCCTCTATTGGCCCAGCCTCTGCTCTCTTGTCTATGCCTGGCTGGCACCCCGGTCCTTTTCTCCAGGTTAATTTATTTTAACCTTTTTTTACCGCTGTATGTAAGTTATTAGGTTGAAATAAACATTAAAAAGTATGTTTGTTATACGATAAGAGAAAACAAACATGTTGCTTACAATGAGGAAATGGTATGGATAACAACTTAGCCTGTGTTTGCCAACGAGGTTTTTGATGAACTTGGGAGCGTTTAGATTTTAGCGTTTATAGGGGGTGTTTGTTTCGCCTTATATAGCCGGCTTACAGCTTATTTGGTTTTCGGCTTATGTTTCATAAGCTTACTTTTTGCGGATTATTTTGAAACTCCAATGTTTGTATAAGCTTATTATGACATAATAAACTTATATAAGCCGAAAAGGTTCAAAATAAGCCATGAAAAGTAAGCTTATGAAACATAATCCCAAAACCAAATAAGCCATAAGCTGGCTATATAAGCCGAAACAAACACCCCCATAATACAATGCTTGTTTGGCAATAACGCTCTTATTTGAAACACTAATATAAGAAGTGTTAAAGTTAGTGTTTTGCATTTACGTCATTTTAGAGTTTATAATTACATATATTGCAATGTTACCACACGATTGTATAAAAAAACATAGCCATATAATATAACACTAGACATATACCCGTGCAAAGCGACGGTGTATAGTGGCAAATAATTATACTTGCGAAATCATGATTCTGGTTCGATCTTTGATGCAAAGCGTGTGTTTTTTAAAAGTTGCCAAGTTTAGAATTGATAAAGTTTAAGGTGTATTAAGGGATACTTAGGGGTAATTTAGGCAAACTATAAGTTTTCAGATATAGATGTAGATAATATAAGAGCCGTTGAAGCACTTTAAAAGTTTTGAGATTTGTAATTGCTTCTTTTGTGAGAAAATAACCACATGGAGAGATGCTTATTTGAAAGTGCTTATAAGTCATGAGCATAAGCCAAAGTTAAGCAATTCTAACACCCCCATATGCCAGTGAAATAAGCTGTTTGGTAAAGCATTTTGAAGTAGCTTATTTTAATTTTTTATTATTTTAAAATACGAATAAGAAGATAATTTTTCAATAAGGAATGCCAAACACTACCTTAGTGTTCATACGGAATGATTAATTTAAGTTTGGCAAAATGGTTGTGCTTAATCTATTTCCATATTGATAAATTGCAAATAATGATAACAGTTACATTCTGATGCAATTGTAAGTAAACAATTTCAATAAGATGCGACGTACTTATATTGTTTTACCAATCGAGGTGACATATACTAGGACAAAAAGGTGAATGTATGTTACGTGTTTGGTGGAGTTAACCCTTTCTATATTTCTGATTCTAATGTTAAATTATATGGGTAGGAGATGGCTAGTTTTGTGAACAAAGATGTACGACTATTAAAGCATGATTACTCAAATGTTAGAGAAGATCACTTGGATAAACGATGGGAGGCTGCAACAGGAGAGGTTGTGGATGAGGTCATATTTCTTAGCAGACACACAGCTGCATCCAATCGTCCTGCATTAACGATTCACCCTATCGGTATATGGTTATTTGATTTAATTGGTGTGACATGTTATATTTGTTGTACTTGTGCACGAGTGGTAATAATGGTATACTATTTATTCTTTTAGGTGTTCCTCATTTACGAGATGATGAAGTCCCACCAGCGGGTGGCAAACCAGGGTGGGCTGCACCTCCAAATCCCCGAATGGGGCCATGGTTGCAACTGCTAAAGGCCATTGCGGAATCACATAATCTAACTCCTGAATTTGAGGTATATATATTTTATATTTTAACGGGTCAAAGAATCGGTTTCATACCAGCGGTGACATCCAAGGGCAAAATATAATTGTATATCAACCCCTTATTGTAATATAGTTGAGTGACTTTTACTATCATTTCATTAAACATCTCTTTTTTATTGCATAAAACTGTTCTTTTTGGTCATTTAATCAATTAGTTTCTAAAAAGTTAGTACATTCTAAGCACTAAATTATCTGCAAGATGATTATAGCAAGTTTAAACAACAATAGAACATTCAAACTGTATGCTCTGTAACTGTTTAATTACAAATTTTAATTTTTGATATTGAATTTCTTAACGCACATCCAAACATGCCTGCAATTCATGTAGGTAGCAAATCTTGCTATCTAGCACAAATTTCTTTTTTAATATGCAAAATTGAAGACTCCTTAGCCTGACTCTTTGTTTTGTACGTTATAATTGATTATCTTACTCTGTTACGGGATATAGGTTACATTCGAGGCCACACATCATGGACCTGTGACTGATTCTCCCACAATGTTTGTAGAAATTGGTATGTATCATAAAGTAACACTCGGTTTTACAGTTTCCATAAAATCTCCAAAAGGACACCATTTGCTCATTTGTTCTTTATGCCAAAGAAAAGTTGATAAAACCAATCGGAAAGCATTAATACTTTCATTTTAATTTCATATCATCTTAGGCAGTACAGAAGAGTATTGGAAGAGGCAGGATGCAGCACAAGCAATTGCTTTGGTTCGGTCTTTCTTTTCAGCATAATCTTAACTGTACCATAAAATAGCGTTTTACCTCTTTCAGCCATTAAAAATATCCCTTATGAAGAATAAAACATAACGGAAACATTTTCTGTTTCCTTTGAGTTCTTTTAAGTTCAATAATTGGCGTTGTTTCCAATGCCTGAGCTTAACAAAGCATATTAAATAACACTCTGTTACTAATTTTACTTTGAAGTTGGTTTGGAAAGGACTGGGGCTTGATGGAGGAGTACCTATTGGAGACTGGCGCAGGTAAAGGTCATTGTTCAAAACTCATTATTTTTGTAGTACAAATCCTCGGTGGGGTTAGGGTTTGCACATGTATATAGCCAAAAATGATTTTGCAAGTTTTTGTGCTGTAACAGAAATCATCCTAATGGTGATAAAAATTTGGGTCATGTTTTGTTAGAGTAGTGTATACACTCGTCAAAAACCGTGTATCTGCAACTATATGGATATGGAAGCAAGTAGTATGCCATAAAAATTGTCTACTGTGAAGATGTTGACAGAAATTTTCCAACTTTCCTTACTATTTTGCTTAAATATGGTGGTGTAGGAATACTGGAAAAAACAAAATTCTTCTAGGCGTTGGTGGTGGTCACTATGTTCCAAGACATATGGATATTGTTTTGTAAGTTATACTGCTTTTGTAATTTCTTTTAAATCTATAGTCATATCTTTTGGCTCACGTTTAGAGGCATCGTGGGTACCTTGATCCAATCAAATTTACAATCATAATACTCCACATTTGCTCAACGTGTTATAATCGAGTAGTTTTATAGACAAGGTGTTCTTAACTAACCATTATAAACCAAGATTGATAACGACAATAGATCGCATTAGAGAGATCAGAGAAGTGTAAGAAAATAATAGGTTTATGCATTTGATGTATCATCAAATTATCAGTGACCATGTCCCTAAGTAAACTAGGGTCCTACTAGGTGTTGGGGTTAAATGGTAATAATCTCAAGGATACATAAATTGGGTGGTCTGCCTGAAAATTTTGAATACTTGAGTAGCCTCCGGCCTCCGCGTGCATTATCCCTAAAAATGACATATCTACCCCTTTTAGAACTAATTTGAGAGACTACTCTCATTCAACAAAATTTCTCCTTTCTTACAAGAATGTCATTTTGCACTTGTGTATTAATTCCTATAAATGTGTCATATGACTAGTGCATTTAATCATCACAATTTGAAACAAGATTCACACATTCTGCAGCCCGTTGTTACCGTTAGTTATCTTATTTCTGTTATTAAAAACTCATATTATCTCTTTCAAAATGCACATCCAACCACCCCTTTAGTCCTAACAGTAACTCGGTAAGTTGAATTCTGTCTCTTGTATAACTAACGAATCTTTTCAGGAAAAATGATGTTTGGGTGGGGCACCTACTATCGGGGTATTCATTGCCAATGGAAGACAATGGGGATGGAGTAGTAGCTGGAACTTGGAGGGAAGCAATCAAAGTTGCGTACGAGGTTACTAAAGAAGCGTTCCCGGGTGGAGAAGTTCTCGTTCATCTTGATCAGAAGTAAGTATTTCCCTTGAATTTTTAGGTGGTAAAATCCTCAAATACAAAAGACAAGTATAATATGTTAGTCATTAAGTTTTCCTAGTGTGTAAAGGAAAACTCTTCGTACTGTGAGAGTGGTTCTCGTGTTGTTGCTTTGCACAAGTGGGAGTCTGAGAAAAGAGTGACGAAATGAAATGGAAATAAAGAGGAGCTAAATTACCATCAGGGTGACCAACAGTTAACATAAGACCTGATATATCAACCATATTGTGAGTAGGGGGTTGGGCCGACCCGTGGAATTTTATAGACTTTTTACAACTTAAACATAACTAATGTTTTAAATATTATTCCAAAAACTATATTATCATATTAGTAATCTAATCCTTTTTCAATATTAAAAAAAAAAAAAAAAAAAAAAGTTGGGAGGTTATGCATTTGAACACTTTTTGGATAACATTTGATCCCTTTGAATCATTCAACAACCTATGTAAAGCGTTTCTTCTTCAGTAAAATCTCTTAACCCGATCACTTTGACCTGTCAGACATAAAAAACATAATCTAATTGACCCCCGCTCTCTACTAATCGTCAACCTCTTACATTCAAATACAAATATACTTCTATAGTGAATAGGTTGTTTTAAAACACACACAATATCACTGCCCTGCCCTACAACATTTGACTCTAAATAAAGCATCACAAGCGTTTGAAGTCAAACTTTAATTTCCTACTGAATTACAAATGGAAAATCACGTGCACAAAGAATTACTGTACAATTTTGCAAGAATAAATGTTTGTTTAGCTTAAGATTATTTGCCCATAAATTAGTCACAACTGGAAACGGAACTGTGGTTGTATATTGATTTAGAACATTCTGAGTTCATTTAGCTATTATGTTTCACTAACTTGAACTAATTAAAATGCAGGAGCTTTAAAAGTTGGCAGAAAAATGTTATACTGGACTTCTTGAAAGAGCAGAATATGAACGTTGGCAAGCCTGCAGATTTTCGCTAATTTCTTCACGAAATCACAGTTTAGTGATGTTATACTGGCATGGTTATTCTTTGGGTACTTTGTACCCAACCATTGTTACCAATACAATTAACACATTGATTAAATGGCAATAGGGGGTCATTTTATTTAAATATATGTACGTGAAAAGTCAAAATAGGTTATTTAGTTGTTGACTTGTTCTGGAGTTACAATCTTCGGATCAAAGAGGGAATAAGAGAATTTACATGTTAGCCTATTTATTAT
Source organism: Artemisia argyi (assembly GCA_030686995.1). Taxonomy (NCBI): domain Eukaryota; kingdom Viridiplantae; phylum Streptophyta; class Magnoliopsida; order Asterales; family Asteraceae; genus Artemisia; species Artemisia argyi. The sequence goes on from CM060700.1 coordinate 43,905,509, forward strand.
TTCATCACTTATATGAAATGAAACTTGGATTTGGACTAAGGCGGTGTGCGGTATTGTGAAGTGATTGTCTGATTATTGCATTCTCAACTTTCAAGTTGCAAAACAGTTTTTTTTATGTATAGTTATAGTGAATTGATTATTTGAATATTTAAGGGTCACGTACTTGATTTTGTATAACTATTGCAATTTTCAAGTTGCAAATCAGTACTTTATATTTGAGTTCTTAGATAAACAGCATGTCAAACAACTAATTCTCAAATTATCATCAATGCAGACAGTATAGACATATTCAAAAATCTTCCTTCTACAATCTACTTATCTGATAAGAGTACAGTTTATGTAATATAATTGACATTTGAACATTGTTCAGGTCAAACCAAACTCCATTTCACACAAAACTCATATGCACACAAATACATTCTCTTTTCATATTCTTTACTGATAGAATAAGAATAAGCGTTACAGGCGGATAACTTAATCCAATTCACATAACAGTTAAAAGAGTATGATTACACCACAAAGGTTTCCAACATATGAGACTATAAGGACTCCAAACTTGTCGACTTCTACACCAGGGAAGTTAGAAAGGGAAGTTAGAAGTGACGATGAAGTCCATACTTGACAACTTTGACTTTTATACCAGTCAACTTCTTAGAACAAAAGATTGCAGATGCAACCTAGCATGGGCTGCTGCGGTGATCGAGTCGTCATCTTGCTTTTCTTTTGCAGCAGCAACGGCAGCCATGTAAGCTTCTTGTGCCTCTTCCATTTTGCTGGTTTCCAACTCATCCATATCATCCTGCATTTTATATACCAAATTAGACATACTACAGATCTTGCAATTTTTTTAACTAATGGGAATGCTACTTGTGCCATTTAGCTTACTATGTCAGGAAGGTGAATAAAGTGTGGGGTGACATCGTGCTCTTGGTCTGAGAGGGTAGAATTGTCAATTGACAAGCCTTCGAATAACAATGTATATGATGACATCTCTCCTTGAATGGCAATCAGATCTTGCTGAAGTTTTTCCACCTGTTGGTTGGAAGTCATTGCTTCCCACTGTAACTTCTCTACGGCTGCTTGTTTATCAGCGAGTTTAATCTGTATTGGGATAAGACCATCAACAACATAATCAACAGATTTTAAAATCAGGTAGCGTAAATGCCTTACATAAATGCAAATGAAGACATGGTATGGGTGTTTGGATTTACGTACTTACCCCTTACCTAACTTGAGACACTTAATTTCATTTCATAAAACGTCTTTTTTTACTAAAATTTCATTTTAGGTTCTACCAACTTTGAAAGTGATTCTATATATTGAACATCACTTTCAAACGCAAACCCAAATCCCACCCTCTTAAACTGATACCTTCACATCGGCTAATTGTGCTTGAGTTGACCGCAGTAAAGCCTCCTTTTCTGATGCTTGCTGTTTCACTTGATTTAGCACGCTGTGAATGGAACTGATTTCGTGTTTTGATGCTTCAGCTGACTTCAAGGTTTCATCTTTTTCTAACAACTGTCTTTGAAGATCCTCCACTTTTTCCCTTAATTCAGCCAATTCTTCCTTTTCCTTTGTCATAACTGCATTGGAAAACAGAGATAACCCGTCACCGCCTCCTTCTTGTTCGTTGCCACCAGTTTCCCTGCGTTTCTTTCCGGGAATTGATTGAGCATTCCTACTTTTTCCTTCAGTCATCTGACAAGATCATAAGATGAACACCTTATGTATTTTTATTAAGTAAGAAACAACAAGTTCTTCCGGATATAGTCATATAACAAGCAACTACACGATTGCTAAAAGCCTAAAATCATAGTAAACAATAATGATATTCCAACTATGCTAAAATCTACCATACTTACTCATCCTCAACATGCTTCAAGATTATACACCTCATGTTATTAATTAATTCACAAAACAAGGGATTCATCTAGGTAAAAAAAAATACTACGCTACTGCATTCTTATCCTCCAACCCGAAACTAATAATAATAGTATCGTTTAGGAAGCAGACTCGTAAACCTTGCAACTTATTAAATTTTCATAATCCAATCAAGGCAAGCAAAACAAAATCACAAATTTCATCATAAATTAAAACATCAAACTAGACTGCAAGTTGATACATTCCAAACTTCCAATGTGAAAAGAAATACCTTAGTGATTGAAGGTGTCTTGGTTTTGATCATAGACCCTCTACGAGTGTATGAACTATTCGCCTTCTGATCCTACAGAAAGAAAACAAACCTAATAATTAAATTAGGAAACCAAATATTCGGCGGGGATGAAACCAATTTTAATAATACGTAACTGAAAAGTGTATCCAAGTATAGAAAAGAAAGACATTACAAATCCCAAAATTAGGGGGTCTTTGGGATTGCTTGTCTAAACTTCTTATTGCTCTTTGAAATAAGCATGTTGAAATAATCAACTCCAAACTTACACCACTCAAAAATAACATACAAGCAATTAGAAAAAGCAATCCCGGACAGTTTCAAAACTGCTTAGAGCAATAAACAGTTAGCAGACAAGCAATTCGACCAAGTAGTGTTTGGGATTTGTTTATTAAAAATGCTTATGCATACTCATTTGTAACAAAATGCAACGCATTAGAGAGTCTGAATTTGCTTCTGCTGTAAACAAAACACAATTATCCGACCCACCTTTTTTTAAAGTTATTGGCAACTATGCTTATTAAAAGATACGAGTGGCAAAAATCAAGTAAGCAGTTTGAAACAAACAACTCCCAAACTGCTTTCTGAAAACTAGGCATTTCACCAAACAAACTCGCAACTTTATCATATATTCGGTTCAAATAAGCAATAACAGAAACTCCCAAAAACCCTTTATCCGCAATAATCAAACTTCATTAAACCAATCCGAAACATAATCAAAACAGCCCTTATCCATTTTACATATACATCCTAAAAAAATCCCCTAAATCCAATATAACTACACATAAAGCCACCAACTTTTTTTTTTTTTGGCAAAATACTCAAAACACATTTGAAGAAAACTGTAACAAAAAAAGAGACAAAATACTAAAAAGACATAGATAGCAAGTAGTAAGTACATACAATTAAGGATTGAACAAAGGGAACAATCTCAACAAGATCATTATACAAAAGACGAGTGACATTCCCATTTCCGGTTGAAGGGCGGAGATCTTCACCGCCTGAAAGCCATGAACTCGCTTCTCCACAACCAAAACCACCATTCTCTTGCTCTAAATCAAAGTGCTGTTGCTGTTGTTGTGAAGATTGATGATACATTTTCTTGATGGGTTCTTTTTATAGATCAAGAAAATGAAAAAAAGATTTGATTTTGAAAATGAAAATGGGAGAAAAGACAATAAATAAAGAGGGATTGAGACTTTTGAATGGAAAAATCTATACAACCTAAGATGTGTGAGTGTGTTTGTTGTTGTTGTCTTGCCGTTTGAAAATACGTTTTTTATTTTTATTTATTTATTATTATTATTTTTTAATGCAAATTTTTTTTTAAATATTTATTTATTGGTTATCTGCTATGTATATACGGTTTTAAATTCGTTATTAACTGTTTTTAACTTAAGTTTGGTAGTTCATTCATTAAAAAGAAAACTAGTAAGTTACCCGCGAATTACGGTGGCAGATACTATGAAATAAGATTTTACGGTCAATCATGTATCTTAATTTATTATGTTCTTTTTTACAATAAATTTACGAGTATTAAGAATTTCATGTGACATATTTCAACTCTTTAACTAATGACAATATTTTTTATTATATAATTGTGATAATAAATATTTTAATGAGCAATATTTTTTCGTTGTTTAAAATATCTATTTGATTTATATAAAGCTAAGTTTTATAGATACGGGTGTTAAAAAAATCTGTGAAGTCGACAAACCGAGCCAACCCGCTCAATCCAAAACAGCAAAAACTGATAACTAAGAAACCGAATATGAAAATACCAGAAATCGGATAAACCCTCTTATTGCTGTTCGATTTCGGTTTTTATTTACAAATATCAGTGGTTACTCGAATCGAAACATGTTTTATATACATGTAATTTTAAATAAATTGCGGATGGATAAGAAATATGTGCAGTAGAATAAAATATAGAAAAAATATTTTGTAATCTTAGCTTTATTATTTGTATTTCTTAAATTATTGTTTTTGCATTTGAATAGTGTGTATAATTGGCCTAAGTTTCTAACATCGAAGCCTTATGTTTTCTAATTTCTAGTTTACGGTAGATGTCCACCTAGGACACCTAAAGTTCCTCAAATAATTATGCATCTGTTTCACATACCTAGTCAACTGGGGAAACCACCTAGACGGAGGAATTCAATTCCAATTGATGTATTCTCAATATTCGCGCTTACTACATAATTAATGGTTCATAACTTAGGTAATCAGAAAAAGTTTAGTGCACTTGTCCCCATATGTAAATACAAGACATGTAATGTGTTTCAGTAAACAAGTAAAGTGTTTCAATAAACGAGTAAAATATGTAAGTAAAATGAGCATGTGTTCTCACCCCAAAAGTAGTTCAAAACAAGTAAAAATGGGAGCCATGAACTCACCTTAAGTAATGTGGTAACGAGAGTGCAAATAAAACAACGAGAAAGCCGTTAAAACCCTACGAGCAACCTAAAAATAATATGTTGCATCTTAGGTTCAAAAATGACAATGTAAATATGCAAATGAGTTTTATAAAGTTTTTACATATAGATTATACATTGTACTTAGTGTTTTTTAAAAGTTTATAACCTTTAGGGACTAGTTTTGATCACTTATATAATTCTTTTACAAGTCTTATAACAAAATTGATTGGTTTTATAAAACTTATCCGGTTTTAGAAAATTCATTACTCCTAAACCGTAAATAGTTATGATTTGGTTTTTATGTACTATGAAAGATATTTGAGTGTATTTATCAAATTTGTACTACCTTAAAAATTACAAAACTAATTTCAAATTATCAAAATACCCTTTTGTGTCAAAGCTGTTAATTTTCAGTTTACAACAGTCCCGCGGAAATGGCTCCATTTTACAAACTACAACTCCATTTGATCCGGTTCAAGCGGCCACCTTTAAGTTCAAGGGTCTGCTACAAATTTCAGTTGAACATCAATAGAAAGTTCTTTACAAATTTTAAGAATTTTTGGCCATTGAAATCTGGTTACCAATTATGGACTTTTATTAAAGATTTTCTATTTAATTCATTGGGTGGAGTTACGGGTCGAGCCACCCGGTGAAACGAAGCTAAAGGTGTGTTTCTTTTTTACTATATGGGGAAGGATAGTGGGACCCGATAATTTAACAGTATTTCTTTTTCAAATAAGACCCACTATTTTCATTGTTTGGTCTATATCTACAAGGCAAAAATTATGTAATCCTCCCCAATAAGTGGCTTATATAGGTATGGACCCCACATGCCTCTTAGTGCGAAAAAAAAAAAAAAAAAAAAAAAAAAAACCTAAGACATATATCTATAACCCTATATTTTTGTCCAAGTCAATAATCCTACTGATTTTTGTTAGTAATTCTTTATATTTCCCTGATCAAAATTGTCCCGAAGAATCACGATCAAAACATGTTTTTCTAATCTTTCTCACTAAGTACAACATACAATAACTCAAAATAATGCAAGTACATGTCAAAATAAATATGAAAACACAGAAATAGATAGGAACATATTTTCCTTACGAGGTTTATATGGTGATAAAATGAACAAGAACACAAAAAACAAAGAAACTCTAAAACTAGTCTTCAATTCACCAACAATATTTTTACCCAAACTTAAACTAATAATCAAACCCTTGATAACCAACTTGGGACTTTTGATCAACAAACCAAATCTCTAGTAAAACCTTTATAATCTTCCATTAAAAACTAAGATAATGATGAACTAGTGGAGAAAAGAACCAAGTAAACCTCTAAGACACTTAAACCTTCAATCTTTGCACAACATCGTAACCAAAATGAAAAGTGAAATGTATGTTTGGGTGGTGAAGGGTGTATGGCACCAAGAGGAGAAAACAAAAAAGATTAAAAATATTTTTATCTAGTTTGCATGTAACAATTAGGTGGTGACTTTAGGTTGATGTATCATAAGTGTAGATGAGGGCATTTATCCTTTACATGGGACAAGTGGTGTTGTGGTGTGATGGCATGGCATAGGTGATGGGTGAGTATGGTTTAGTTTGTTTTTGTGTAGCATTGATGTTATAGTGTGTAGTTTTGATCCCCGGTAATTGAAAACGTGAAGTTTTTAAAATGTGAAACATAAAACCGGGTAATATAAAAGTCTAAAACATATAAAAATGTTATAACTTGTCAAAATAGCTAATTTTTAGTATATTAGATGAGATACGAGCTTATTGGGATGTTTAAACGTTGTTAAACTTAAAAACATAAGTTGTAAACGCGTAAAAAGTAAATTGTGCAAGGTTTATGTAAAAGTAGAAAAATAAAAATAGGACATATAAAATGTGTTTGCAAGGAAACCAATATGCATAAAATACGTATACTGAGCATAGTCTAGTGCCGGTTCAAGTTAAATATATGAGTAACAACGTACGTGAATAAACCTACCCAGTTACTCGTAAAAGTAAATTTTCGTGTAATTAAAATAAATAGTAAACTTAAATGGTTAAATAATGACCTAAAAAGTACGAGTTGTTACACATACTTACCCCATAAGAATACCTAAATAAGTTAAGGGGAGTTCCCTTTTACTACACTTTATAACTCAAGCGTAGAGTACCACTAGACACACCAAGTTACTTTTTCTCAGATTGACTTTCTAGCTTGAGACATTCTTAAATACCACACACATAAGGTTCTTTCCATTTTGTTTACTCCAATCTCCAAAAGGTATACCATCATCAACATACTGGAGATGCTTAATATTAATGCCCTCATTACCAACCTCAACACATTTGATGATACCATTATCAAGTGTGTATTGCATAATTACATTTAACACTTCCACCGCAAGAATAAACAAAAATGGTGACAATGGATCACCTTGTCTCACCCCCTCTCCATGTTAAATTATTTAGTGGGTGAACCATCTACCAACATTGAAATAGTTGTTTAAGATAAGCACGCTTCAGTCCATCTACACCATTTATTTATGAACCTCATACTTCTAAGCACATCTAATAGAAAGTCCCGGTTTATGCGGTTATATGCCTTTTTCAAAATTTATCTTAAATAATAAACATTTCTTATTCGATTTCTTAATATACCACACTGTCACGTTTGCAATTAGTACACTATCCAAAATATATCTTCCCCTTGTAGTCGCTTTTGAACCTCGCATACTAGTTCATCCACAACCACTTTAATTCTTTTGGCTAACAACTTTGCAATAATTTTATAGTAGAATACATTCAAACTAATTAGGCTATAGTCACCCAACTCGATGAGATCACTTACCATAGGAACTAAAGTAAGAAACTAAGCATTATATCCTCGAAATCTCTCCCCTGGTCCAGAACCATCGGATCGCATTAACAAGGTCTCCTTTAACCGTCTTATCGCTCCCACACCCACATATTGCACTCCAGATTTCTTTTTCACTAAACTCTTCCTCTAACCATCTTACATCATTTTCCGAGAGTTTTGCAACCCTGTTATTACGAAAACAAGGCCATTCTCCCTCTTTCCTTAAAAATATTACCTTATATTAATTATACATTTGATCTTAAATTGCTTCTGGATCCTCGCACCATAACCCGTCTACCATTTGACCCTGAATGTTATTCTTGCTATTTCTTCTTTTCACTGTTGAGTGAAAGAACTTGGCATCACCCTCAATATCCCATTTAACTATTGACTTCTGCTTTAAGATACCAACATTTTCTCTATGGATATGTTGTTTTGTTCTTTGTGGTATTTTATTCAATATATGCCTATTTAAAAAATCTAGCAACCTCTCCAAAGTTCACGTTAGATGCATCATCAATGAATCAAAGATAACTTGAAGATGTACTTCTCCAATAAATGCTTGACAGTTACCAACAACTCGTACGTGACATTCTCGTTTGTCTCCTATATAAAGAGAATATTGGTCGGTGTAACTGCACTTCTTCCACATTAATATCACATTTTAAGAAGAGCATTTACTCTAATTCAACTAGTTGTTATCCCTGATCTAATCAGAGACTCATAGTTCACTTGCAAACTATGACTCTTGTTTGAGTTTGCTTGATCAGAGAGAAAAACCTTATTGTCATTTAATTAAGTGTTTATCCAAAAAACACTCTATAATTCACTGATTTATTCCAATAAGAATTATACATTTTAAAGTTTTCTATGTGTTATTGCCTTAAACCTTTTATATATTGTTTCTTTTCCATAAAGTGTCATGGATTAGGGAACCACAAAAACCATTAAAGTTTTAAAATTGTTCTATTTTTGTGAAAATGATTAAAGATTATGGTTAAAGTACACATGTATACATTATCATGTTGTACCTTAACAATATACAATCACCTCCAGAATTGTAAACAAAAAGATTAATCACGAATAATAATTAAGTTTGAGAATTGTCTCATTTAGGTATGTCAAACACAAAAGTTTCACATCAATAGAGTATTATTGAAACTTTGAGTGATTTTATAACCAACATAAAGTTAAAGTAGCTAAATTGAAACAAATAGCAAACTTTGATACTATTTGACGATTTTCACGCTTAATTAAAATTAGGTCGCAAATTTTTGACATCATAGTAAAATCAACATGAATTCGATAAATTTGGTACGAAAATAAACATGGTTAAAGATAATGGGTTAGAGACAGACAAATCGACTTATATGTCATGTTTAATAAGTTTAATAAACCGGTTGTGTTCAAATTAAGCAACTGTTAGAAATCAATAAAACACACAACTTAGAGTTTATGTTGGGTTTTGACTAAAATAAGTTTGTTACATACTCAATATGAATATGAAATAAACCGAAAATTCTTGTGTGGTTATTTATGCGTTGTTTTCATGGTTTTAAGGTTGTTATATCATTTTGAGATTTAAAGAGTTGAATAGACAACCCGCTACTTATACAGGTTAAATGGGTTACGTATGTTAAGCAAGTCCGTTTAAAGGAATTTCTTGACACACTCAATATGTGATTGGTGTTCGACTTGAGGTATTACCAACTGACAAACCCTAATAGAACAATCCAAACCTGACAAGATTGTCAACCATGAATACAACTACTTTAAGCCTATTCATGTTGAAGGCAAACCCAAACAATTAAAAGAGATATCAAATTAGAAAGCGTAATTTTATTTGTTGCTAGATGTTTTGCTAAACAAATTTTACATGGCATTAGTTCATCACTATATAAATGCAACATCTTTTATACATATCTTAAAATCGCTACTCGTTTTTCCTTCTGTAATTCCAAAATAAATACAAAAGCCACTTAAGAAGAAATGTTCCAAAGACTTATGTCAGTTAATAATTCGTATAGTACCGAAGATTCTTGCATGTTGTCGGCATTTTTATGCTCCAAATTTAAGATTTAAAGTTGGGATAATTGTTTGAAAATGTAATTAACTTGCCACGTTTTACAATGTTGTGTATGTTGCTTTTAATTTCACTAAATAATACGATTAATTGACTAATCAGCCTATCGTGTGCATGGTTTTGGCTTTCCCGTTTGTTTTGCTGATGTGGCATGGTTGACTAACATTGACCCGTGTATTTTGAGCCTGGGCCCACAAGCAACGGTTATAACACCTTTTTCTTTTTTTTATTTAACCATTTTCTCACTTTTCTCTCTTACAAAAATTAATCCCCAACTCCCCCAATTGTAAAAACACCACGACCTACCTCCATGGCTGAATACGCGCCTGGTACTCCCCGTGTAATTGGTCAGTACGTTCGTCCCTTTTGTACATGTGGTCATCGTTTGACTGTGAAAAAGGCATGGACACCAGAGAATCCAGGGAAGAGGTTTATTGCTTGTCCCGATTATGTAAGCCCTAATTTTTTAATTGGGTTTATTTTTTGTTATCTTTATTCTTGTATAACTTATGGGGGTTATGTTGTTTAATTATAGGATAAGAGAAGCAAGTGTGTTGTCTATCAGTTTTTTGATGATGATTTACCAAGTGATTACTATAGGGAACTGCTATTTGATTTGCATTCTAGGGTCAGGAGAGGTAGTCAAACCACAAATATGCAAGAACACATTGGTATGCTATCAATGGAGAAATCAAGGCTTGTCCAAGAGTTGACTGTCACAAGGTCAAAGTTGCAATTGTATGACATAATTTTGTCATATTGGTAGGGATATTATTGGTTCTGTGTGTTGTTTTAGGTTTAAGGATTGGGTAGGATAGTGTAGGATTGTGTAGTAATGTGTAGGATTGTATGACTATAATGTGGTAGGATAGTGTTTGTTGTAATGGAATTTGACTCCATAAAGTCAAACAACTATTAGCAATGAAAGAATTTGCAGTTTTGGTGTATTTTCAGTACCATTTTGATCTATATTTCAGTTTGCACACAAGTTTCTCACCACAAGCTTGCACACAGTTTGATGAATAAGAAAGCTTAAAATTGACTTTAAAAAGTCAAAATACATAGTTCATATCATAGCTGATACAAGTGTTTTATTCCAGGGCATACATGCCATACATAATATTGACTTTAGTAAGTCAAATAAAACTCACCCAACCTTTTTTTACCCTTACCCTTGGAACCATCAGTTGCATCTTTGGGTATCTTTGCAACAAATGGTTTGATACCAAACTCTTGACTTTTGTGTTTGTTGGGAAGCCCTAGCACTTTAGGCCTCTCATCAAAAGCCTTTTTTGCAAGCTGTTTTGGTGTTAGAGTTTTGGGTGGATTAATTAGAACTTCATCATCTGAACTAGAAGGTTCAACCTTTGGAAAGTAATCTGCCCATGTGGTTTGATATGCAGCAGGTTCAGAACTAGTTTCACTGCTTGAAATGTAAATGATCTCTACACAAAAAGAAAAAATAAATAAATTTGTAAATCATGGACTGTTTGCAAATATCAGTATACACATGAATAAGCCAAACCTTTTTTCTTGTTGGAAGCCATTGTTTGAATTTGTATTATTTTATTATTATTTTTTTTTTGTTAAAATGTTTGAATGGATTGGTTGTTGCACAAGGGGTTTTATAGTGTGGTAATTCATGGACTGTTTCATTTTGGGGTATTGAATTCTGCAAAAAGTAGTCAATGTGCAGTTAATACTAGACAAGATTTGGTGTTTCAATGTGTGTAGTTTGGTATAGTGCAGCAAAGAGAAAAGAAAGGAACTTGGGGTATGCAGGTATGCAAGTATTTGATATAGTGTAGCAATGAATTGATATAGGCTCAGGGAATATGTATATTATTCTCCTTCTTTTGAAAAAAACAGTGTTTTGGGTGCTAGAGTCCATGTGCATGCTACTTTACTTGCCAAAACAGTGGTAGCAAGACTCTTAAATGCAGATACCTTTAGAGAATTACAAAAAAACCAAAAATACAGATCATGTATACAATAACCATATCATAAATTTGACTTTATCAAGGCAGTTAACTTCATAGCATGTTTGACTTTAGAAAGTTAAATACCACAAAAGATGGCACCAAGTTTAGTAGCATACATACAACTTAATTTAAGGTTTTCTGATGAGTGGGAATCGCAACAGGCTTTACCTCTCGAGGGATCTCGAGAAGCTTACAACCCCCACCAGGCAGTGTACCTGATCGTTGTAGTATAGTATAGTGACAAGTACCGGGGGATTGATCGTTCAGCTTAGGAATAGTGTCGCTAGGATTAGAAAACCTAATTACTAGTTCTAAAGGTGAGAGATGATTATTTTTGTGTTTTTATATTTTTTAGAAAGCAAATAAAATCTCGGGTTTTGGAAGAGTGGGCGGAATTAGTTGCTATTCAACTAACCCAAAACTAATATGTAATCAAAATAAAATACTGAAAATGAAAATAAACTAATTATACTAAAGTTGTGAGCAGTAATTGGAGAAAATGTGTTTACTTAGATTTCACTACTCCCTAGATATCTTTTACACGTTAATTACTTGTTATAATTGCATGGATGACGGATTGTATTCCTTAATACCATTCATGGGGTGGCATACATAACTCCCTAATTCTATGAGCTCTTATCTCCTCCTACACCATGACCCAGCACAACTATAGGGATTGTAAACAGTGGCTCATGCATTAAATACAACCAATAAAGACCTAGTACGCCTCGGTTCATGTTTCTTAAGACGTTCAAGCATGTTACCATTTGGAGATCTGCCAGTTTTCTTAAGCCTAACATATAAAATCATTCATCCAAGACAAGAATAAACAAGTAATCAACACATAATCAATATCTAGGTTTCATTAGATCTAAGCAAACACAAAAGAGATCTAGCCTAGCATAATGGAATTGAGACAAGAACAAGATATAGACAACCAACACATAGACATATTGATTGAATTAGAAGAACACTTATCTCAATTACAATGCAAGGTATCAAGGGTTTGGAACCCTTGAAAACCTGTAAAAGTTGCACCAAATTCGTCTTTAGGGTTTCTCCAAAACTTCTCCTCCTTAATGTGAAAAACTAGAAAACTATATATAGGAAAACAAGGGTGACGGCGTCAAGAGCAAGGGTGTGACGCCGTCATCTCGCCGCCAAATACTTCCTCGGACGGCCTTGATCTACTTATGACGGCCTATGTGACGCCGTCATCAACCACGGTATTTTATTCTTGGGACTTTGACGCCGTCAAGAGCAACTCTTGACGCCTTCATGCACTGTTCCCAGCATAGAAATTTGAGACTTTGCCGTTTTCTTCACTTTTAGGCTCCAAAAACGTCCGAAACGGCTCCTTTTCCAGAATTCACTCTCCAAGTACCTAAAATCACAAAAGGAACGATTTAGGGTAATATTTGATCAAATAAAGTCGGATTCGGGCTTAAATGACCCCCTAAAAACGGATCATTTTTCGCCTCATCATTTTCAATGCCCAAAGTTAATACACACAAGAGGGCATGTTAAGTTTCTTACTAGCTTAATACATCTAAAAGAGTAATACAGAAATGACTAGAGTAATCTGAGATTACTCTAAGTTCATAGGGGTGTGTTGTGTGCTTCCTTCTCCATGAACCTTTTTAGCCAATTTGTTCTTCATGATTCTCTCACTTGGGTTCCTTTGTCTGACTACAACCCTTGGCCTTGGTGGCTGTCTGCTTGCTGAATTGGCTCATGAATTGGTTGTTGCACTGATTGTTGAGTAGGGAAATCATTTGTTGCTTGAGACTGAATTTCTTCTTGAGTAGGAACTTCAACTTCTGTTTGGCTAGCTTGTTGAGTGCCACTGTCATCATCTCCAACCCAATAACTAAATCCTCTGCTTTGTTGTTGTTGGCTTGGCCTTCTTTTTTAGCCACTTGCTCTAGTTTGTGAACCACTTGCTCTAGTTGCCAAGTTAATACCACCAACCTTATTAAATGCCCTAGTATAACTTGTTGCTGCATAGTTCATACGTGGGATATCAGAACCCCTAACACCAGTAGTAGACCCTCCCTGAACATTTTCAAAACCACCCATAGCACTTGCAGAACCACCTTGAGCATTTCCATTTCCACCCACACCACTTGTAGAACAACCCTGAGCATTTGCACTTCCACCCACAACACTTGCAGAACCACCTTGACCATTTGTAGACCCTCCTACAGCACTTGCAGACCCATCCTTTCTTGGCCTACCAGCCTTCTTAATTACCTTAGGAGGTTTTGGAACAGTTGGAAATTTACAACCTTTTTTGTTGTGTCCCAGTTGCAAACAGTTACCACAAGTAATGATTGTACCTACCTTGGATACCCTTGTTCCACTACCACCTTCACCCTTTGCCCTGATCCTCTTCTTTCTTGGCCTTCATGGCATCTTCTTTAGTATTGGTGGTAGAACTGTGGAGAACTGACTTTGATCAGGCCAAAAGTTAGTTCCACCAACAGGGTTTAGGAAGTTGTTGTATGTAGCTTGGTATAGACCCTTCCTAAACCAGTTTGGAACAAATTGTTCTGGATACAAATTGACACTCATTATTGCAGAAGTGGCATGAATACATGGCAACCCAGATAGCTGCCATAATCTTCAATTGCATGTCCTTGTTGACAAGTCCACTTTGAATGCATGACTTCCATTTCTAACTTCAAATGCATCATTACCAGTAGGGATCACATGCCAAAACCTTCATATAAATATAAAAACAATTAGTTGTATTCACTAAGTAAAAACAATTAATTAAAGGTAAAGAATGAAATTCATCATACCTTATGTCATTCTTCATTAAGTAAAGCCTTTTATTGATTGATGGACATATGTCATCAGTCCATTTTGAAGAAATTTTCCTCATGGTGTTGAGCCTTTCAAGAACTATCATTCTTATAGCTTCCAACATAGTGAGAAGTGGTTTGTTTCTAACAGTCACCAACACTGAGTTAAAGCACTCACTAAAACCATTCTCAACTGCTTCACACCCCCAATGCTCAGCATCTGGCATAACTTGTTTCACAGCCTCTATGAGTCCTTTATGTTGGTCAGGCATCAGAGTAAGACCTTGTCCAGTTGGCATATCTAAATCATCTCCTAGAAGCTCTATAAAACATGACCAATTATCCTTGTTTTCTACATTCACAATAGCCCAAGCAATAGAGAAAATATGGTTGTTGCCATCTCTTCCTATAGCAGTTAAAATCTCACCTTGATTAGGCCTTTTAAGGAAGCAACCATCCAAAGCAATTACCCTCCTACAACCTTGTTTAAATCCTTCTTTGAGTGCACCAAAACAGACATAAAACCTATCAAAATAAGTTTTGTCATCTGTTCTTGTAACTTCTAGTTTGACTGTGGACCCTGGGTTACTGTCTAATAATTTTTGCTATATGATCTAAGCAACCCATAATGTTCTTCAATTGTTTTCTCATACTCACTTAAAGCCCAATTCTTAGCAGCCCTACAATGATTAAGACTAACAGTGCATTTATACTTTTTCATTACAAGTTCAGCTATGTCCTCCAACTTAATACCTGGATTCTTCCTAATTTTATCACCAAAATGCCTTCCAATCCACTTGTAATCAACCAATGACCTATACTTAAAATTTCTAACACAAGTATGCTCAGGTATTAATGACTTAATCTGAAAAGTTTTTTCACTGTTCATCCTAGCATATAACCTAAAAGTACATTTTGGAACATCTTCTTTACATTCACTAAACCTAAAAGTACATTTTGGAACATCTTCTTTACATTCAATAGGATACCTGACATGCTTCCTTTGTTTGCCTAAAGAAGGATCCTTTAAATTTGGTGGTCTTTGGCTACAAATAGCAATTATCTAATCTTGTGCACTCCTCTCATACCAAATGGAATATCCATTGGCCAAAGCATAGTTTGTCATACACTCCTTCAACTGTGCAGCATTCTCAAACCTTTTTCCAAGCTATTAAAAAAAATATAAGTTTAGTTACAAAAATATTCATAGCATACATAATCTGTCAAGTAAAATAAGTATGATGCATTACCTCTGGAAGCTGAGACCTCCAATGAGTGGTAGGATCATATGCAGGATATTTATCTTGACTTTCTTGAACACCCAAAAAAGGGTCTTGCATGTCAGAATCTTCACCATCACCCTTCAACTTTCTCAACAAATCACCTACGAATTCATCATGCTCAACCAACACTTCATTCTTGTTTGAATCATTGGCCTTACTAGTACTTGCAGAACCACCCATGTCTGGAATTGTAGTTGGTCTTGTCTTACTTCAGTTTGCTTTTCTTGTTCTAAGCTGTATGACCTCTTCTTCACCAGGACTTAGATGATCAATGGATTTTTGAGAGTACTCACTGTCATCACTTTCACTACCATCTATCATACCATCATCCCCACTCTCACTGTCACTTTCAACAACCATTGTAGCTTTTCCTTTACTAGCAGTGTCACTATGATCAACCATTACATCTTTTCCTTTACCAGCATCTAAAATGGCCTTCTCCCTACGTTGTTGGTCATTTATAACTATGCCTTTTCCCCTATTAACCAACGTCCTTCTCGGCCTAACTCTCCATTTCTTCCTGTGTAAACACATTGCAGTACCTCTTCTCAGGTGTTTCTCTTTTCCTAAAGGTCCTATCACTTAATGTACTAGGGTCAGGCTCAGCTAAATACACTGACAAGTCAATATTACAGTGGTCCAAAAATACTTCTATTCCACCATACTTCTTTGAGAGATCATACATGTGAATTATATCAGAGTCATTACACAATTTCACTAAACCCTTTTCTAGATCAACTTGTGGTATCCTATAGTAAGCAGCAAATAGACTGGCACAGTTGGTTCTCTTAACTACCATCCTCATAAACTCTATATACTTAAGTCTAGCAATAAACATGTTCAACATTACACCATCTTCATACCTTAGTGGTTGGTCCCTGAAAGATCCATCATTCCAAACATCCACCTCAATACCATCGAGACGGTATAGTCATTCTGAAAAATAAACAATATAAATTTAGGATTAGATTAAATCAGTAATTGGGCAAAATTATCCCTATTGAAAATTGGAATTAAAATCACCACATACCTTATGTTGCATAAAAGGGGCGAATTATTTTTTCAGTTGTAATTAATTATTAGGGTTTGATAGAAAAGTTATCAAAAGTTGTGTGTGTGCGCGCATTTGAGGAAAAAAATCAGGGTTTATGATTGATAAATGGTTTTTTGGGCGGGGAAATAACACCCATGTGGGTCACAAAAAGGCAAAAAGTAAAAAATTACGGGTCAACGTAACTAAAAACGGAGTCAACCATGCCACGTCAGCCAAAAAAGGGCACTACTAGAAAAAATGTCATTAGCAACAATTATTTTAACAACAATAGAGAAATTTGTGAAAACGTAGAGGGGGGGGGGGTGAATACGTTACCGTTTAAAACTCTTTAAACTTGTTGTATCAAATATCCATTCTTAGCTTGTTCTAATATGAAAGATGTTAAGTTTAGTTTATGGCTAGCATAAACTTAAGACATGTTATCATACAAGCATAATCAACAAGTCACAACACAAACAATCATATAACGCAAACATTTAAAGTAAAGCAATAAGTAAAAGGAAAGTGCAAACCGAACACGAGGATTTATAGTGGTTCGGTCACGGATCTCCTCTCCGCCCTACTCCACTCCTCGAGTACCCAACTCGAGAGTTACTTCTGTAATACCCGAAATTTTTGAACATCTAAAATACCCAGAATACCCCTATAACTTTAAACTTTTGAAGAACGGATAATGATTATAACCTAAGTATTTACGTGATAATACTTAAACGTACACGACATATGGAACTTATGATAAATGAAACTTCCATAATTTGTATCTATAACAAATTATCACACGTCTAAATAAGTACATGGGCCGATTTTTTTTTTCTTCTTATCTAAATACTAAAATCAAAAGATAAAATAAATGAGCCTTGGTGCAAGATAAGCTCAAATCGTTTGGCAATCAATCACCTCCCACAAAATCCGGTATTTCCTCATTTAGTGCCTTTTCCCCACTCGGTTTTATTAATACCGAATATTCCCACACTTGTCAACCATAAAAAAAAAAAAAAAAAAAAAAAAAAAAAAAAAAAAAAAAAAAAAACTCTAAACAAAAACATTCTGCTGCTACTTTTTCCTGGTTCTTTCTCATACAAAATCAAAGGAAACAAAAGGGTGCTTTTGATCATGGGTGGTGTTGCATTGGACGTGGGGAATCCTTGTTCGAAAGAGTACTTGTGGTTGTGGGTTCTAAGGCTGCTCGAAGGAGTTGGTTTTGGTTGGGTTTCGGCTACATAAGCTGCTGTGCGATCTTGGTCCTTTTCTTCTTTCTCGTTATCACGCATCAAGGGTAACAATTTCACACCTTGTTCGATTTGTTCTATTCTTGTATTCGACCTTGATATGTTGTCCTGAGTCACTTATTTAATTGACTAGCATATGTTATAGTACCACATAAAATCATAACCACTCACATAAAATAACGACCTTGATAACATATATAATCGATCATATGAACATGTGTATTCGTATCTTGCATGGGTCACGTTTGTTTGTTGTTTTAGCGTCGACATAAAACCTGGTTCCTTGTTCTTTCGTTTCGACCACACGACGAGGGTGTCGTATCATCCTTGCCATATCTATCTTTTGTTTTGATCTCATGCATATTGATTAACATGTTACCTGATATAACTAATGAATCGACCTAAAATATATACACATGAAAGGTTTAGAACTTGGTCGCAAAGTATATAAACAAACTCACATGAACTGATAAGAATGTCACATAAAATAAGAAAATGAAACTCTCTTATAAACGATCTAACATATTGAGATTCGAATTAGTTTTGTTCGTAGGGTTTGAGCTATCTTTCATTTGACACAACAATGTTTTAAACCTAGTCTATTTCAAGCTTAAAAGAAAGGATGCATGCATTAAGTTGTATATTAAACTATAGTAAGCATGTGTTGGCATGAAATCTGTTTTGGGTGATATTCATTATGCAAATACGCATGAATGTGTGAAATAATATTTTATGTGTGAGTTCATTAGATAAGTATATTTGTGTGTGTCTCGTTATTTAGCTAGAGCATGCATGGGTATTTCGGTGTGTACATTGAAGGTGTGTAAGCGTATGTTAGTGTGAGTGTTTCAACATAACGAGTCTTACATGATTTAATAAATGTTGGGTCGTTGCGGCATAAATAATAATAGCATGGGTACGTTAATAAATTATATAAAATGATAATGACGGGGTCCAAAATTATTATCTTGACAAATTTATTTAAAATAGATTTTAAAATAATTTTATTTGACGTTTTAATATTTAATTTTGATAATTTATATTTTGATTACTAAATCGTCGTACTTAACCCTAACTTACTATATTGGTCATTTTAAACCTTATATAGTATTTAATCGTCAATAATAACCTTAAAGTATTAAAGTACTAATTCGGGAAAGTTACTAAAAATGGAAAGCCGACAAAAATGAGCAATCTGATTTAGAATAAGTATTAATAATAAGCCGATCATGATTACGTGTAGATTCGCTGAAGAAGGAGTGACTTCCTATTCTTATGTTACGATATGGTTTCGTTGGCGGTTTAAGGTACAGATATTCTACCCTTTCTCAGTAAGGGTTCTGATCTCATGATTTTTCGATCCTTTGACTTTGCTTCATTTTCTATGATAGGATTCAGTTAATATAAGCCTTTGCTATGATCCCTTTTGATATGATTCATTGATGTTATTCGTTTGATATTATCCTTTGATTGGATTCTGTTTGCTATCCATTCTGTTATGATGATCTGATTACTATCTCACTGATATGAGATTCTGTTGATATATTCTGATTGATATGCTATGATTGCTTTGTTTATGGATAGCCTTACTTGTTGTTCTGATATGTTCTGTTCTGATGCCCGAGTTTTTAGTCTACTCATGGAGGTACCATGGGCGTGTCATTGAGGCACCAATGGCATGACACTATCTGGGGCGGTGTGATTAGTCCCCGGCGTCCCCGTCTGATTATGATATGATATGAGATCTCTTGGCCACTTTGTATATGATTTGTTTGTGGGGGGCGTATGGATGCATCCTAGGATTTGTTCTGATATGATATGATACGATTTGGTTTGGTGACTGGCTGTACGTGCCTTGTACCCCTTTCACGTCTGGTACATTGGAGTTAGCTACTCTATGTATACCCTATGAATTGACGGATATGTGGTTATGTGATTTCAGACCTATTCGAGTATCTCGTTAGGTCGGCTCGTGGCTTTCCTATGTTTCGTATGTCTATTCGAGTATCTCGTTAGACGTGCCTTTGTTGATACGTGCTCTTGATTCTCTTATGATTTGTTTATGCTTGATATATCTATGATGCTTCATTTCATTTGACTTATGATATTCGTTCAGTTATTCGTTGATCTCTTATGCATTTGACAGATGATATTCTTTTCAGCAGAAGCTTACGATGTCTTGTTTCTCATACTTATATACGTTTCGTTTATCCGTTTGCTTTGTTATATCTGTTCACTGGGCTTTTTAAGCTCAGCCGCATTTCCTTTCCTGCGGCAGGTTTTAGGTTGGAAGCTGGGTTTGGGTGAAGAGAGAGCATAGGAGCTTTAGTGGACTACCCCATGGACTAGAAGCCCATTACATCTGGACTAGTTTTGGACTTTGATTCGATTAGATTTTTGTTTAGTTTGTATTTTCTTTTCTTTTATAGTTTTAGTATTTCTTTTGTACTTTTAGATTTTTCCCTTGAAATCTTTTGTTTTAAGTCTTCCGCTTGCGTTGTATGCTTTGTATGCTTTGATATGTCACCATACTGTAGCGCTCCGGACCCATGTCGGGTTGGGGTGTTACAATTATGGTATCAGAGCTCAGGCTGCGACTTGTAGTACATAAGTTATGGCCTGTGAGGATTTGGACCCTTAGTTTTGCACTTTAGGAGCTTATGGAATAACCTTGGAAGGATTTGCTCTAGGTTTCTCCTCTTAGGAACTTTAGTTATGACCAGTGAGGATTGGGTAGATTATAAGATATGACGTTAGTTAGTTATCTTTCTTCCGCATCACTCTGATTTATACCTCTACCTTTAGTTAGGCCTCTATAAGATCATTCGTTCCGGAGATTTAGAAGACTTATCAGGATTCGCGACATGCGTTTAAGATGCCTTTAGACTTAGTAGTGTGCCTGATAGATTTCTTTCTCTGGAGTTATCCTTTTGAACCTCAATTCTTGATTCGTTTGACATTCGTTAGATGCCTTTTGTTCGTTCGGAGATTGCGTATGTATGAATCCTACGTGTTCGACACATTCTATGACTTCTCCCTGCTTTTCATTCTTTCTTCATTGATGATTTTTGACCTTACCTATTCCATCCCTGTGAACGTTTTGCGATTTTTCATCGTGTATATTCGATTGGTCCGATGCGTTCTGGAGATATTTGTAGAAGATTTCGTGGTGCTAATCTATTTACATTGGAGATGTCCGATTCGATGTTATTCTGGATTTTGATCTGTTGCCTGAGTATTATGATGATGACGACTGTCATTTTATGTTTGTCACCTTTGACGTTCTGTGAAGTTCATATTCTACACCATGATTCTTAACCTGATAATCGTTTGTGACCACCTTGTTCTAAAACTCGTGCGTTGATTTCCCCACTGCTGTGAAGATACTTCTCTGATGAAACTCGCCTCGAGAGTTATTCAATTCGTTGGGAACGTTCGTTGTGTATCTTGTGTGTTTTTGTTTTATTCGTGGAGGAGAATGATGATGGTATTTATTGTTGGGAGCTGAATCGTGTCTTATTTTCTGAAAAGAACGGGATATTCTTAGAAATTTCTTTTCGTATTCGTTGTGATCTCTATGAATGTCGTAATGCTAATTGTATTGGCTACCACTACGACTATTCCTATGTATTTGATCAATTGTGCCTTTCATGAATACTTGGACAAATTGTCATAGTATGACATATTAGGGTGTTCAGAGACGAAAGAGAAACACGAGACTTATCTTCGTTTTCGGTGTTGAATTTCTACGATGGAAGGGAGCAGTTTGAAGTGAACGGTCTTATCAACTCTATTCATCTTAGTTGTACTAATATGTATAGAGTCTCGAAGCAAGAGTTGGACGGGATGGCATGAAGATGGTGGTGACTACATTGGAGATTTCTACGCACAGGAAGAGAGACAACAAAAGTAGAGTTACAGTGGAGCATTTACTTGGACTGCTTGCTTGGGAGATCGGCGGAGATTTCCTTTCGGTAGAAGATTGTTGAAGCTACATGGCGCAACAGCAGTGATCGTGACCGAGAATTGCATTTTGGTTCACACTTCCAGAAGAGGTACAGAAGAGTTAGACGTCTTGGCATTTGAGGAAGTTTTGGTTCGTGACACATTTGTTCTTGGATTCGTTCTCATCCGTACGATTATTCTATCTGTTCTGTTATGCCTTCTGATACGTTTTGGATACTCCGATTTGTGCTTTGTTGATCGTCAGTACGAATATGTTACCCATCTCTTTATGAGGTTCTTGATACGTTTGATGAATCGATTTGTGCTCTTCAGACTTTGGCAAGTTCCTTTGTTCATTCAGAATTTGTAGGAATTGATGAAGATTTATCGGTTAGCAGTATCTCCGTTTTTGCATCGTAGGAATATGTGTGTTTAGTGTATCTCCTTGTAATATTTTATCTATCATCTGTCATCTGTCGTCTGCTACACCTTTGTTTCGCATTCGTTGAATTGAATTGGTTATGATTTGTATTCTATTGGAGAGCCAGGGGCTATCCAAGTTTGTCGGGATCGAGTCATGAGAAACTATTTCGTTGTGAAGATTCTTTTGGAAGAACCTCCCCGAGCGTGAGGATAATTGTAACGATCTTTTATGAGTTCCTACGACTCCGTCTAACTTTGTGACTTCAATTTTCGAGGACGAAAATTTTCTTTTTAGATGGGAAGAATTGTAATACCCGAAATTTTTGAACATCTAAAATACCCAGAATACCCCTATAACTTTAAACTTTTGAAGAACGGATAATGATTATAACCTAAGTATTTACGTGATAATACTTAAACGTACACGACATATGGAACTTATGATAAATGAAACTTCCATAATTTGTATCTATAACAAATTATCACACGTCTAAATAAGTACATGGGCCGATTTTTTTTTTCTTCTTATCTAAATACTAAAATCAAAAGATAAAATAAATGAGCCTTGGTGCAAGATAAGCTCAAATCGTTTGGCAATCAATCACCTCCCACAAAATCCGGTATTTCCTCATTTAGTGCCTTTTCCCCACTCGGTTTTATTAATACCGAATATTCCCACACTTGTCAACCATAAAAAAAAAAAAAAAAAAAAAAAAAAAAAAAAAAAAAAACTCTAAACTAAAACATTCTGCTGCTACTTTTTCCTGGTTCTTTCTCATACAAAATCAAAGGAAACAAAAGGGTGCTTTTGATCATGGGTGGTGTTGCATTGGACGTGGGGAATCCTTGTTCGAAAGAGTACTTGTGGTTGTGGGTTCTAAGGCTGCTCGAAGGAGTTGGTTTTGGTTGGGTTTCGGCTACATAAGCTGCTGTGCGATCTTGGTCCTTTTCTTCTTTCTCGTTATCACGCATCAAGGGTAACAATTTCACACCTTGTTCGATTTGTTCTATTCTTGTATTCGACCTTGATATGTTGTCCTGAGTCACTTATTTAATTGACTAGCATATGTTATAGTACCACATAAAATCATAACCACTCACATAAAATAACGACCTTGATAACATATATAATCGATCATATGAACATGTGTATTCGTATCTTGCATGGGTCACGTTTGTTTGTTGTTTTAGCGTCGACATAAAACCTGGTTCCTTGTTCTTTCGTTTCGACCACACGACGAGGGTGTCGTATCATCCTTGCCATATCTATCTTTTGTTTTGATCTCATGCATATTGATTAACATGTTACCTGATATAACTAATGAATCGACCTAAAATATATACACATGTAAGGTTTAGAACTTGGTCGCAAAGTATATAAACAAACTCACATGAACTGATAAGAATGTCACATAAAATAAGGAAATGAAACTCTCTTATAAACGATCTAACATATTGAGATTCGAATTAGTTTTGTTCGTAGGGTTTGAGCTATCTTTCATTTGACACAACAATGTTTTAAACCTAGTCTATTTCAAGCTTAAAAGAAAGGATGCATGCATTAAGTTGTATATTAAACTATAGTAAGCATGTGTTGGCATGAAATCTGTTTTGGGTGATATTCATTATGCAAATACGCATGAATGTGTGAAATAATATTTTATGTGTGAGTTCATTAGATAAGTATATTTGTGTGTGTCTCGTTATTTAGCTAGAGCATGCATGGGTATTTCGGTGTGTACATTGAAGGTGTGTAAGCGTATGTTAGTGTGAGTGTTTCAACATAACGAGTCTTACATGATTTAATAAATGTTGGGTCGTTGCGGCATAAATAATAATAGCATGGGTACGTTAATAAATTATATAAAATGATAATGACGGGGTCCAAAATTATTATCTTGACAAATTTATTTAAAATAGATTTTAAAATAATTTTATTTGACGTTTTAATATTTAATTTTGATAATTTATATTTTGATTACTAAATCGTCGTACTTAACCCTAACTTACTATATTGGTCATTTTAAACCTTATATAGTATTTAATCGTCAATAATAACCTTAAAGTATTAAAGTACTAATTCGGGAAAGTTACTAAAAATGGAAAGCCGACAAAAATGAGCAATCTGATTTAGAATAAGTATTAATAATAAGCCGATCATGATTACGTGTAGATTCGCTGAAGAAGGAGTGACTTCCTATTCTTATGTTACGATATGGTTTCGTTGGCGGTTTAAGGTACAGATATTCTACCCTTTCTCAGTAAGGGTTCTGATCTCATGATTTTTCGATCCTTTGACTTTGCTTCATTTTCTATGATAGGATTCAGTTAATATAAGCCTTTGCTATGATCCCTTTTGATATGATTCATTGATGTTATTCGTTTGATATTATCCTTTGATTGGATTCTGTTTGCTATCCATTCTGTTATGATGATCTGATTACTATCTCACTGATATGAGATTCTGTTGATATATTCTGATTGATATGCTATGATTGCTTTGTTTATGGATAGCCTTACTTGTTGTTCTGATATGTTCTGTTCTGATGCCCGAGTTTTTAGTCTACTCATGGAGGTACCATGGGCGTGTCATTGAGGCACCAATGGCATGACACTATCTGGGGCGGTGTGATTAGTCCCCGGCGTCCCCGTCTGATTATGATATGATATGAGATCTCTTGGCCACTTTGTATATGATTTGTTTGTGGGGGGCGTATGGATGCATCCTAGTATTTGTTCTGATATGATATGATACGATTTGGTTTGGTGACTGGCTGTACGTGCCTTGTACCCCTTTCACGTCTGGTACATTGGAGTTAGCTACTCTATGTATACCCTATGAATTGACGGATATGTGGTTATGTGATTTCAGACCTATTCGAGTATCTCGTTAGGTCGGCTCGTGGCTTTCCTATGTTTCGTATGTCTATTCGAGTATCTCGTTAGACGTGCCTTTGTTGATACGTGCTCGTGATTCTCTTATGATTTGTTTATGCTTGATATATCTATGATGCTTCATTTCATTTGACTTATGATATTCGTTCAGTTATTCGTTGATCTCTTATGCATTTGACAGATGATATTCTTTTCAGCAGAAGCTTACGATGTCTTGTTTCTCATACTTATATACGTTTCGTTTATCCGTTTGCTTTGTTATATCTGTTCACTGGGCTTTTTAAGCTCAGCCGCATTTCCTTTCCTGCGGCAGGTTTTAGGTTGGAAGCTGGGTTTGGGTGAAGAGAGAGCATAGGAGCTTTAGTGGACTACCCCATGGACTAGAAGCCCATTACATCTGGACTAGTTTTGGACTTTGATTCGATTAGATTTTTGTTTAGTTTGTATTTTCTTTTCTTTTATAGTTTTAGTATTTCTTTTGTACTTTTAGATTTTTCCCTTGAAATCTTTTGTTTTAAGTCTTCCGCTTGCGTTGTATGCTTTGTATGCTTTGATATGTCACCATACTGTAGCGCTCCGGACCCATGTCGGGTTGGGGTGTTACAACTTCACTAGATCAACAACCTCCCTTCTTGGCGGAGAAAACCTTACAATCGTCGCTTACACTTTATCCAGTACAAAGCTAGATACCGAGTTCTTTTACAAGGTACAACCACTCCTATCGTCGCTTATACAATATTTCCGATACTAAGCTAGATGTCGAGTTCTTTACCAAGGGTACAACCACTCCCGATAGTTCTTTTACAAGGGTACAACAACTCCCGCTATGTTTTGTGGCCCAACATAAAAACCTTGTGTTTTATGGCACAAACACATAAACCATCTAATCTATATTGTTATGATACAATGATGACCCATGACATAAAAGTCTAATGGATACGCATGCCTAATCTACATGAACTTCTTGAATAAGAAGTCTTCAATCAATGAGGATGTCAAGTGCCCTTGAATCTTAATATGTTGGAATGCTTTAATGAATGATGACTTCAAAATCTTGTAACCTTCTTGGTGGATCATGAAGTATGATATGCTTACAACAAAGATGAATGTTAGAAGCATTATGATCATTATTGAAAGGGTGACTCATGTGTGTTTCTACATTGTTTGCTATCTAGATATGTGTTTTATGATGGAGAGAAAGTATGTTCAAAGTCATCAAGAGAAAAACTAGCAAGTGGTTTGATATTTATAGCAAAACCAAACATCAGATCTGGCGGATACGATGGAACCCTCAGATGGGTTCCGCCCGTGTACCTCCAGGGTTCCGCCAGGCTGACAGTAGGTTTTGCAATAAATCTTTCCAAACCAACCAAGTCACATCAACAAAATTCTAGTCAAACACACATTGAATCAAAATAGAATGCTTCCAAAAATGTGTAAGAAGTCTTATGGAAAGTCAAACACTCAACCTTTACATAAATGCACATGATGTGATGTATATATATATTTCTATTTTAAGATTCATAAATATATACGAAAGTAAACGTGTAAAATGTATATATTACCTAAGTAATGTTGTTATAGTAAGTTAATGAGTTACTAAAAATGTTTGATTCCTAATGTCATCACATTTTTATCATTTGTAAAAACTTACTAATATTACTTTAACACCTAAAGTGGCACTTATTCTATTTGACACCTAAAATACTTGAAGACCCTAAAAGTATTTTAGTCATTCTAAATGGTTGGTCAAGGGGTTTGATCATAATGCTACATAACAAACATGTATGAACCTGTGTTGTAGCATACGATGACTCAAGACGTTGAGAGGTGTTGAATGTTTGTTGAGAGAAAGTATGATTACAAGTAACTTGTACACTTTACGTTATGTATCAAGTTATACGTTTGTCATCAATCAAAACAAACGAGACTGTATAGATTAAATATTGTTATATTTGCACTAACAATCTCCCCCTTTTTGATGATGACAAAATATGTAAACGTGATAGAACGGAAAATGTAAAAAGTTACTTGTGTCCGTATAACTTACTTGTATCCGCAACACCTTCTACATTTCCTGTTAGGTCACCATTTTGTAAACACAAGTATGATTTAGAAAGAAATAAGATGAGAAATGAGATTGGTTGATTATAAGACAATATGAAAGGTGAGAGTGCAAGAGTTTCCTTAAGATAATCAAATAACCAACCAACTAAATGTTTACATAAGCTCTCTATTTATAAGGAAGGAGTTAGGGCAACACTCCCTTCCTTCCTTATCTCTTAATTCGTGGGCTTTAAGGCCCATAGGGCTTTAACACATAAGCCTTGTAACATAAACTAAATGAAATAAATACTAAAGCAACCTATTACAAAATGTAATGACTGAGACTTGACTAAATACAAAAGTATGATCCCAACAATCTCCCCCTAAGGGCCGGTCATCACGGTTGCTTGACGTCTTCATCTTTGTCGTTGACTTGTGACATGTAAAACTCTAGACGTCTTCAAAATGGTTGAATGATAATGAATATACTTTGCTCTTTGTCTTTGTTCTTTGGTGATGATGTAGTGATGGTGTTATGAAGTAATCTGCCGTTCGTCACTCCTGCGTCTGTGGTGGTTGTCCGCCATTCCAACATACTCATACATCTTTAGACTTAGACTTTTACGTACAAGAAGTTCCTTTTCATACATTGAGATCTTTGTCTTTATACTTTGTAGATTCTTCTTATTGGTGTGGAATCTTTCTTTGAACTTTGTGTTGCTTAAGATATTTGGAGGAGCTTTCTTTGACTTCAAGATGTATGTATGAGCATGTTGGAATCTACCATCATGGAAGTGAGGTGCCTGCGAGTAAACAGTTAGCAATAAAACAACCGGTACTTACAGATAAGGAATTAGAGCTCATCAACAGCATATTGTGAAGACTCCTTCTAATCCTTATCCAGGCCGTTCCCATATCAGATACTCCCGAAGGAGCTTACGAGACCTACTAAGTAGCTCAATGACTGGGTGAGTCGCTGGGGATCACTCCATGACTGTAGATTGCTATGAAACCACCGCAAACACTAAGCATAACCCTTGTGAGGTTACCGAAGTGACCTGCTGTCAGGGCTGTTTGATGTTGACCCTGGCAGGATTTCCGTTCAATCATTGAGAAATACATAAGTAATCCTCTCATAAACGTTCTCGGCAGATTGCTAAGATCTGCGAAGGACTCGATAATTTACAGCTGGTGTCCATTGATGTAGAACACCAGTTGTAGAAATACTAAGTGTTCCTAAGAGATCTTTGATGTATCTCGAGGCTCTAGACTCAATAAGTGCACACTTAGGTTTCCTATGCGGAGACTAGGGAGGGGTCTCCTTCTTCAATATCAACCGTCTCTAAGAGATAGGTCGATAGATTACACAGGTTCCCCGTGAGAATGAAACAAGCTCTTTTAAGAGAACTTGAGTGGTTAAGAAGGTTTAGTGCATTGCGTCACTGGGTCCATGACGGCTTAATCTTCAATACCGGTGTTGTCTTTTGCAACAACCAGTAGCATACGTATTGAACCCGGTGTCTGTCCTAAGGTTGAATCATATGGAGGGCTATTTCTTTTCACCATTTTCTTTACATTTCTTTTTAATTCTTCAACTCCTTCTTTCCCTTTCATTCTTTTCTCCTTTTATCGTATCATACCTAAGGACTTCTAATTCTAACTATTGGTGATGTCCTTGGGTAGATCCCTCCGGCTCTGGCGGATCATAGGACTGAATTTCCTATCTTAATCACCTTATAACTCCATGATTATCCGACAATAGCCAAGAAACCTTTGATTGAAAATCTCTCAAAGTGTTTGTGATTATCAAATATTTTGTTTAACACTTTGAGAGTTTTGTGTTTTCTTAAGAAGGGCTCCCCCTTCACATGTGCTCTTAAGTGTTTAAATAAATTTACACATGCGGGAAGAACAAACACTTTTTGAATTGATCCACTTTCAGTGAACAAGACCGATTCGAGACACGCTTACATCACTAGTTAAACTAGCTTGAAGTTATTACCCGGCCTGGTCAAGTCCACAGAAAGTTTCTCGAGATGGTACATTTCTACTAAGACTAATCCTTTTCGAGACACGCTTACGTGGTTAGTTAAAGAGGTACATTGTCAGCTTTTAGGTGACAACTAGCTCTAGTAACTAACTTGATGTTATTACCCGTCGAGGATAAGTCTTTTCGATTTAACTAACTTTAATTGTCTCGTCAATTCCTGGGTGAATCTGAGTCTAGCTCACACAAGATACAACTTTCAGCTTTTACTTCGTATATTTTAATCACTTTTTTATTTTCTCCCCCTCAAAAATAGCATATGAGATGTTGTTTTTGTTAAACTTTTTGATTAAAATATGCTTTTTGAGTCTTATGGGGAGATTCACCAAGAACTTTTGATTTTGAACAAAGTATTTTGATTTGACAAGTGCTCCCCCTCAACAAGTGATTAGGTCTTATTGAGGTGAAATACTTGTCCTTTTGAGCAGAATTATGAAAAATCATAACTGTTTGATTAATTCTACTCAAAAGTAAGAAGCCTTCGCTCCTTATATTTAGGATTGAGGCACTGATGCGTACCTCAGGGTCCTTTCTTTACAAGTTCGGGTTGTGCACTGTAATGCGTACACAAACCATTATGAAGTAAATTATTGACAAATCAAATCAAATTCTTACAATTTTACTACCAATCAGGTCTCTGAAATGTCAACACTGGAAACTTCTGTCTGCCTCCCACATAACTTTCCAACCTTCGAAACTGATCCCTGCGCTTCAATCTGTTCTCAATCCTTAAGATGAATCTGCGAGCATCCCTGGCTTCATTGGTGTTCCACCTTTTGGATTTCCCCAGTTCTATGTCATTGATTCTGCCTTTGATCCCATCTCTGACGAACTTCAGGGTTTCATCACAGAACTTATGAATTTCTTCATAACCCATAAAGCAGTTGCGACCGTTAATACTGCGGTAGGTGAACCCAAATGGACGTCTGATCAGGGAGTATTGGGGTAGATGTTGAAGGTCGGGGATGTCAAACAGGTTTGGATTGGTGAGATTGAGCTTCTTCTGATAACTTTCTACTCCCAACTGAAGATCTTCGACTCTTTCTCTTATGACAATCTGCCTGATGAAGATTAGAAGAGCTTGGATAAAGGCAAGCTGCATCTCTTTAGGCAAGCCACAGAGTTTTCCTTGAACTTTGAGTAGGTACATGTCTTCGATGTCGTTGAGACGTAGTCGTGGAAAGTCAGACTCGGAAATATCGTACTCCTTTTCATCAAGTCTTTTCAGTGTGATTTTGCTGAGGAAGGGGTACCCAAAGAAAGTGACGGTCGAGATGAATTGAATGGAGACTATCTTCAGATCACTTTCTACATCACCCATCGTCTGATTAAGTCTGCTGCTTCGATAGTACTGTGCACGGTTGTTTGGCCAATGATGTATGCCGTAAAGAGCATTCCGGTCATATTCAACAATTTTGTCAACGAATAATGCTGTAGCTTCTTCTTCGATGGCATTGTTGAGATATCGAGCTGCAGGGAGAAAGGCGAGTGAGGTAACGTACTTCTTCTCAATCTTGCTGCCAAGTTTCAGATATTCCAAGTCTGTGTTGTAGAAGAACTTGTATGGGATCTTTGGTTCCTTAGGCTTCCCAATCATCGGTAGTGGTTTGGACCAGTCAGTAATGTAAGGTGCGGTTTTCTTTGTGACCGGATCGACATATGATTCAGGATTGATCCAGTCAATATTGCTTGACATAGCTCGAGCAATATTTTCCAGATGGTATTCAAGCTCGATTGAGTTGGCAGACCTATCTTTCAGAAGATTGAAAGCATCATTCTTGATTCTTCGCAGCTCTTTCTTATTCATCTTTTTCATCTTAAACTTTTGCTGAATCATTTGAGCATATTCCACCGTTCGACCATCTTGAGGTTCATGATTGTCTTCCAGTGGTGGTTGCGAATTGATCATCTTCTCAAACCAGGAGTATTCGGCACTGTTGTCTTGATCTAGCCAGCTAAGGACTATTTTAGGTTTCTTTGGTTCGGTGCCTTTAGATGAGGTGTCTGGTGTGGGTTGATGATGCTTTCCTTTCTTATCTTTCTTCTTCTTCTTAGGAGACGGTTCTGGAACTTCATCGGGTTGAGGTATGTCGTCACCACCGGTGTATTCGAAATGGTCGTGTGCCTTGGGAGCAGAACCTGATGCCTTTGGTTGTTGTGAGGAAGTTGTTGTGGTTGGGGGGATGACCGGTGTATGAGATGTGGGTCCTTCGGCTTGTTTTTGTTTCTTTGCCTGAGAATTCGGATCCCTGTCTTCATCATCTCTTTGACGTTTCAGCTTATCGGCCTCTGTGCTGCACGTATCTTTGTTCATCTTGTCTTTTAATGCTTCCAAGACTTTGGCTTCTTCATGAGTCAAGGTGAACTTGTTTGCCAGCTTTTCTAAGAGTTGAGCTTCCAATTCATCCAGAGATAGCCCTGGTAGTGGAACAGTGGACTTGTCAGCTCGAAGAGTGAATGTGGTTGATCGGATCACTTTCTTGACTGCTTGCTCTGCGAATTTGGTGAGTTCGTCTCTCATGGGTGCCAGCAGATCTTTCAACTCAGCAACCAGGTGTTGTGCCATGTATTCTTGTGCTTGAGCTGCTAGTGCGGCTTCCAAGTTCTCCTGTACGTCTTTAGCTAAGAAAGTATCAACTTTGTCTTGCAGCTCTTGGACGTTCGAGTTCAGCTTAGTCAATTCAGCAACTTGGGTTACAAGTGTTGCAACCTGATCTTCCAATCTGCTTCTCTTCTTTTCATGTACTCTTTTGAAAGCCGACTTGAGTAACTTTGATGCAGCAGAGGCTTTGGTGCTCGGTTTCTTGATTGATTTGTCATGTGTTGATTCAGATGCAGGAGGAGATGACTGTGATGATTCAATGATGGTGGTAGAGTCTTTGTCATCTCCTTTCCTAAGTTCGGGTTGTTCAACTTTCTTATCTTTGGCTGCTGCTTCTTCTATGACCCTTTGTTCTTCAGCCCGTTTCTCAGCTTCGGCCTTAAGCCTTAGTTCTTCTGCAAGCCTGGCTTCTTCTTCCTTCTTTAACTTTTCTTCAGCCAGCTTGGCTGCCTCTTCTGCTTTCCTGCTCTCTTCCATTCTGATTGTTTCTTCCAGTTTAGCTTTAGCAATCTCTTCAAGCCTGGCCTCTTCAGCTTCTTGTTTTCTTTTTAGTTCCTTTTCCTGAGCCCTTTCTCTGAGCTCCATTTCTTCCATAGACATAAGTCTTGGAGCATCAGTATCCATGGGATCTCCCTCTTCTTCCTCTCCCATAGTCATTTCAATGTCGGTGGGAGACACTGAGGGATTGTCATAAACAACTAAGTCTGTGGCGATCCTTGTGGTAGGCTCAGGAATGCTGCTAGATCCGCCAGCTTCGGTGGTCTGAGAGAACACTGGAGGTGGAGGTAGATCAGCATTGAATGTATCAATTCGGCTGTGGAGGAGACCTAGGTTGAGAGCCCGTTCATTTTCTTCTTCGACTGAAAGGCCTTCAGTCTCATGTTCAGCAGATACTGGTTGCTTCATCTTTTCTCTTCTAATCCTTTCTTCTTCCAAAATCGTCTGAGCTTTGGTGAGTGGTCGTTGATAAAGATGTGCGGGGGATTCAGCATGATTAGCAGATTCGTCAATAATCTTATCCCAATCTTCGAACGTCAAATCCTTATCGTCAATTTCATCAAGATTGACTTTCTTGGTGATATTGGCATAGGCTTCACTGTAAATAGGACCTTCGTCGGATTCGGTTTGTTCAGAGTCAGCAGGTTTTGGAGAAGGTTGTGGTGAGGGAAACCACCCAGGTTCAGCAGTTGGTTTCTTTGCAGGAATTCTGATCTTAAGTGATCCCTTTTTCTTAGGTTTGGTCTTGGTAGAACTTTCTGAGCTGCCAGATTTGCTACCTTTCTTTTCTTTCTTCTGCATGTATGACGGTAGAACAACTTCGTCCAAGAACCCAACTTTATCTGCTTCAAGAGCTTGAAGGTAGTACTTGTAGTTATTGCATTCTTGAACCTTCTTAGTCAGGAGGCAATCAGGAAGTTTCTTTCCTTGTTTCCTTGTACTAGTATCCATTCTCTTGATGACCTTAAGTGTGTCCTCATTCTTGTATGTGTGCTGAAACTCATCATTCAGTCTTTGAGGTATGTCATCATATTCATGGATGAAGCTTGCAATGAGAAGCTTGGTGAAACGGACGAATGGAATATTGGTCGTCTTGTGTTGTATGGGCCACACAATGTCTTCCCAGATAATGCTGGCATAATCAACATTCTTTACATTAGCAATAGCCCAAAACAGCTTGAGATGTTGGAGCTTAGGATGTTCATGGCCTGTGTCTCTGCCAGATAGTGACTTGGCAATGATGATGTAGAGAGTTCTCCAAGGCTATGGAAGAAATCTGATATTGACCTTAGAGTGCCTAGTCATTACCTCTTCAGACTCATCATACCCAATATCTCTCAGCCATTCTATCAATTCTTCTTCACTGGGAACTTGGTCATATTCTTTATTAGGTTCAAGTTCGGGAAGTCCAAGAACACTACGGAGAAGATCCTTGTCGACCGTGACTTGTCTCATGTGAAGCATACAAGTAAAGGATTCTTCAAGGAGGTCCAAGTGGAGTGTGTGCCAAAACTGATGTATGTAGAAGCATGCCACTGCAGCAGATTTGGTGAGTAGAACTTTGCACGGGTGATAGATAAGAGCATCTACTGCAACAAGGCAAGAAGACTCATTGCATGTAATGTTGTTGAAGTTGACTCTCAGATTGTTCTTTCCTATCTTTCTGGAGTAGTTCTCAGGAAAGGTGTCTTCCCATGCACGTATGGGTTCAGGTTCTGGTCCATAAGGAATGTCATTGTGTTCTGCCATCTGGTTTGATCATAAACAATCACAAACATAGCAATGATATACTTTGTTAGCACAGACATTCAATTACTAGATTATGAACACATTATTGATTGATCAGTGGGTGTTTGTGTGTGAAAAACTTTTGTTATATAACAAACTTATGTTTGAATCACATGATAGAAACTTATAACACTTAAGTTACAACATGAGTTCATCACTACAAGAGTTTACACATTGGAAATATTACAACACTTAGAAAATTTCATGAATTTGACAAGTTTACGCGTAAGTAGAAAAATCTACGCATAACTTATATTATGCGTAGGAAATGAAATTATGCGTAGGTTTAATCTCTACGCATAACTTTATATGTTACGCGTAAGTTCAACTTCTGCGTAGGCTTAATTTTACGCGTAGGATTAAATCTTAGGCGTAAGATTAGAACTTAGGCAAAGAATTGAACTTTGAGCGTAAGATATAACTTGTGCGTAGGTTTAAACTTATGCGTAAGATCATAACTTACGCGTAAGAAACAACTTAAGCGTAAGTTATTCTGTTATGCGTAAACAATGTCTTATCCAAGACATTGTTTTTCTTCGTGTCGAATCTTACGCGTAGGATGAATAATTTGTGCGTAGAAATGCCTTTTTCCAGAAAAATCACCTTTGAAATTCGAGTTGTATGTTTCCTGAAAGTGTACAAACATTACCACTGATCAATAATTCACCCAACACACTTAATTCACACATTTAAAGCGTAAACATGCCAAAATCCAACTTAACGCGTAAACACGCATGAACAACTAATCACAAGATTAATCAAACATGTTTCTGGGTATGATTAAGCATGGGGCAAGTGTTACTAACAACCTAAGGATCATATGGTCCAAGTTTTAACACAAATCATCCACAGAATCTCAAGATTAATTCTGCTAGTGTCATTCGAACCCTAAACCTTTGATTCAAGAACTAAACATGATTAAAATGCAATTAAACCATGACAACATGATCCTAGGCCTACAAGAACATAATCCCCATCACCAATTACAATCCTAACGTCTAAAATCAAGATCCCCCAAATCCCTCGTATGAACCCTAAAATCAAACTAGACGATTTGGTGTTTCTGGGTGCAATTAGAGTGTGACAACATGTTTATATACATCCTAAGAACATTTCCCCCTAACAAATTCAACCATAACAATCACAAAATTCTGGGTTCTTGATTACGCATACCCCTAAAAAATGACTAATCGATTGACACAAATTGAACCGTTGGATTGTTACGAAATTAAAAACCTTTGTTAGAAATAATGATCAAAACATGTTAACACTTACGGATTCGAAGATTGATGATTAGATCTAGCAAATGATTGTGGATCGTAGATTGGGTTGTTGAGGGTAGTAAATAATTTTGCAGGTGGAGTAAATGTTCGGTCCAAGTTAGGTTTTGACCAAAAGTTAAAACAAGTTTGAAAACTTGACACAATTAGTCCCTTAACCTTAACTAACATTTATTCTTAATGCTTAAACACTTAATCACGTGTAACTTTCGTTAGTTAACCCCAAGACATGATAAGAACAACTTGTCTTACTCCCCCTCGACCTTAGATCATAGTAAAATACTGAAAAAATTAACTTTATAGGACAAGGAGAGTAACCCGAAACACTTATTGAATCAACACATATGATAAAAAATGTATTTATTTTTGGTAAAATGCAAGTATAAAAGACAAAATATCGTAGAGAAATTTGAAAAAAAATGACTTTTCCTCCCCCTCAACACTTGTTTTAAATAATTGAAGACATTTTTATAAAATAGTGTTGAAAGAGGTGTTTTATACTTGCATTTTTTTTTTTTTTTTTTTGAAAGGCCAAAAAATCTTTTTGAGTTTTTAATTGGTTTTATATTTTTGTATTTAGTTTTTGAAAAAAATATTTACAAAGATAGTTGTGATGTTTGACGATCAATTGTATTTTAAAAACTTTTCCAGATCCTCTGGAGTCAAACATCGCATACCAATTTGGTGAACTAGACTAGCAAACCTTGATGGTGCTAAGGATTTGGTAAGTAAGTCCGCCAATTGGTACTCAGTTCCAACAAAATAAAGTTCAACGGTACCCTTTTCCACATGCTCTTTGATGAAGTGATATCGGAGATCGATGTGTTTGGATTTGCAATGATGTACGGTGTTGCAGGAGATAGCAATTGCACTCTTGGAATCACAGTAGATGGGAATCTTGTTGAATAAGTAGCCGTAATCCTTAAGTTGTGATCTCATCCAAATGACTTGAGCACAACAGGCGGACATGGCTACATATTCAGATTCTGTTGACGACAATGATGTGCAGTCCTGCTTCTTTGATTGCCATGACACAAGTTTGTCTCCTAGAAATTGTAATCCACCAGATGTGCTTTTGCGTGTGTCTAGACATCCTGCATGGTCAGCATCTGAAAAAGCAATTAGTTCAAAGCCAGAATCCTTCGGATACCAGATTCCCAAGTTAATGGTTCCCTTTATGTATCGAAGGATTCTCTTGACCTCACTGAGGTGTTTTTCAGTTGGTTTGGACTGATAACGAGAGCACATGTAGACAGCAAATACTATATCAGGTCTACTAGCTGTGAGATACATGAGGGACCCAATCATACTACGGTATTTGGTAGGGTCAACGGGAGTCCCATGTAAGTCAGCATCTAGTTTTGTGGTATAGCCCATCGGTGTATTATAAGTATCACAACTCATCATCCCATGTTTCTTTAAAATTTCAAGAGCATATTTGGACTGATTTATAAAAATTTCACGGGGTGATTGATGAACTTGTAGTCCTAGAAAGAACGAAAGTTCACCCATCATGGACATTTCAAAATTATCTTTCATTAATTTTGCAAAATCATTAGAGTAACTTCTTTTTGTTGAGGCAAAAATGATGTCATCGACATATATTTGAACAACAAGTAAGTCCTCCCCGTAGGTTTTTGTAAACAGTGTTGGATCCACCGATCCTTTAGAAAATTTATTGGCCAGCAAGAAAGTGGATAGTTTGTCATACCACGCCCGTGGGGCTTGCTTGAGTCCGTAGAGTGCCTTTTTGAGTCGGTAAACGTGGTTAGGACGCTCAGGATCAACGAAGCCTTCAGGTTGACTAACATAAACTTCTTCACGGAGTTCTCCATTAAGAAATGCGGTTTTCACATCCATTTGGTAAACAACCATGTTCCTGTGTGCTGCATAGGCCAAAAAGATCCGAACCGCTTCATGTCTAGCCACTGGAGCAAAGGATTCAGCAAAATCTAGTCCTTCCAGTTGAGAGTATCCTTTCGCTACCAGGCGTGATTTGTTGCGTATGATAGTCCCTTCAGCATCAAGCTTATTCTTCCAGATCCATTTTAACCCAATGACAAAGACTCCGTCAGGTCTTTCAACTAATTCCCAGACTTCAAGTCTTATGAATTGCTGAAATTCCTCTTGCATAGATTCAATCCAGTTGTCATAAGTCATTGCATCTTTAATGTTCTTCGGTTCTTCATGACAAACTGTGAGGGCATAGATACAAGTTTCTCCATCGGTGTGAAGTCGTTGTCTTGTCATAACAGGTGCATCTGGATGGCCAATAATATGAACTAGTGGATGGTCTTGAGTCCATTTGTGTGTGGAAGGGTGTAGTTGATAGGTATCTCGCATGTTAGAAGGATCCAAATTGCGTGTTGACGACTCAGCTATGTCAGGAACAATAGGAGCCGGTGCAAACGGGTTAAAGAACGCATCAGGATCTTGCTCTGCTGGTTGGGGAACTGATTGTGGTGTGGGATCTTCAGCTGAATGGTGGGAGTTAGAAACAGTTTGTTCTACTGTAGATGGTGATGCAATTGGAGGACCGTTTCTCTCAACACTTGTAGTAGTTTGTTGAGGTGAGTCTGGTACTGGAATGTTTTCGGGTTGAGCAGCGAAAATAGGTGAGACCTCAGTAGAATGGTATTCAATTGTATCATCAAATAGTGGAGCAAACAAGGTTTCCAATTCTTTGCGGTTGAGTGGCAATGGTTCAGCTGAAGATTCCGGAGAGTTAAGACGGTTGAATTCGGGTCCTAAGCTGTGTTGCTCAGAAGCCATTTGTGTGAGTTCATCAAAATTAGCGTGAATGGTTTCTTGAATTTCTCTTGTACGACGATTCCATATCCGAAAACCTTTGGAATTTTCACAGTATCCAACGAACACTCCAATGTCAGCCTTTGCTTTAAGTTTACCTAAATCATCACGATCATTTTTCGGATAACAAAGTGCTCCAAATACATGAAAGTAATCGATGTTTGGTTTTCTTTTGTGAACAATTTGATATGGTGTTTTGCGATGGCGTTTTGTGATCATGCAACGGTTTTGAGTATAACATGCGGTTGAAACAGCTTCTGCCCACAAGTAATCTGGTAATTGAGCATTAATCAACATAGTTCTAGCAGCTTCCACTAACGTCCTGTTGTGTCTTTCAACAACTCCATTCTGTTCTGGGCTTCTAGGAATAGATGTTTGATGTTCAATTCCCACTTTCTCATAATATGACCTCAGTGTCTGATTCTTGAATTCTGTTCCATTGTCAGTTCTGATGATTCGGACCGTGTTGCGTAGCTGAACTTGAATTTTAGTGAGAAAGGTGATGATCATTGAGGGAGCCTGATCTTTACTTCGTAAGAAATAAACCCAAGTCCATCTGGAGAAGTCATCTACAATTACTAGTATGTAGCGTTTACCGTTGATACTTTGAACACGCATCGGTCCACATAGATCCATATGAAGCAGTTGTAAAACATGATTCGTACTTTGCTCAGGTTTAGACGGAAAATGAGCACGAGTACTTTTTCCTTGTTCACAGGCTGGACATAAGTGATCTTTGGTAAAACGGAATCTTGGAAATCCATCGACAAGTTTATAACGAGCAAGGTCAGTCATAGTTCTGAAATTCAAGTGTGAAAGACGTTTGTGCCATAACCAGGATTTAGTCGATTCAGCTTTGGAGAGAAGACATATCGGAGATGTTGCGATCATATCTGACATTGATATTGTATAAAGATTGGAGCCGCGTGAGCCAGACATTAGATCGTTTCCTTGTAAGTCACGAACAAAGCAGGTTTTCTCACGAAATGCAACTTCTAGATCCCCATCACAGAATTGACCAACAGAGAAAAGGTTGTGTCCAAGGCCTTCCACATAGTAAACACGACTGATTTCAATGTTCCCGCTGATATAGTCACCATATCCCATGATTAGAGCGTAATGATCATTCCCGAATCTGACAGTACCAATGAACTTTGAGACAAAGTTGTGTAACAGTTTGAGATTGCCTGTCATATGTCGGGTGCATCCGCTATCAACAATCCAGAGAACGAGCTGTACCACCTGTATCACAAGAAGAAGACACGGATGGAACAGAAGTAAGGGTGGAACCCAAAGACAATGCGGGTTCCTGTTGGTTAGTAACACATGTATTCAACAATTTAGGAATCCATTTAAAGTCTGGTTTGTATTGTAACCAACATTGCCAGTTCCAACTAGTTTTTGCTTTCTTAATGTTAAATGCACTAGTAGTTGGCTCATTCCTAGATTTGTTCTCGGCACCTATGGGGGTAACTGTGATATCATTAGAAACCGTAGAAGACGGCTTTCCTAAGTTAGACTTAGAGGCAGTAGTGGGCCTAAAAGGAATGCGTGTCCTACGTTTCTTATGACGATTGAGAAGAGAATTAGCTAAACATTTTGTATGATCACCAGATGATACGCTTTTACGACAAAACACACAAGATGCATTAATATTCAAAACATTCAAAGGTTCATCATTCGTTACATTTAGATTTTGATTACAATTTGCCAAATTAGAATCTAAATCTGATGCAACATGAGTTTTATTCAAATTCCTAAGTTGGTCTTCTACTTCTTGAGCTTCTAGGTGTCCTCTCTTACGTTGCAAGATCCTATTCTTCTTTTTACTTTTTCGCTTGGGTCTGCTAACGCTAGAAGTGGAGACTAGTCCTGTAGAAGTGGAGTTATCAACATTAGTGTTTTGAACAACCTTTCCTTTATCAGTTTTGTTTAATTGATACATTCCTGGTGCTATCACCGTGGTGTCAACCATTTTTCCTTTTTGAAGTAGCTTAACTTTCTCTTTCAAATCAATGATGATGTGATTTTTGTCCTGAATTTAAGACTCAAGTAAACCATTGCAATATTTGATGTCATCGCGGTTTTGTTGCCATTCGGCGTTTTCAATTTTTAAATCCGCAATTTCTTTCTCGTATCGGATTTATAGAGATCATTCATGATAACAGACAAAATATCAGCATTGAGAACTTGTTCCAAGAGTCGATCAGCATCATTTTTTAAAACTCTATTTCTTTGCTTTTGAACCAAAATGTCATTTTCAGTTGCATTGAAAACGTTTATCATATTTTTGACCTCCTTTTGAAGTTCCTGATCCCAACGTGTAGCACATAGACGGAGGTGTTGAACAATTGGCTTCATTTGTTTTTGAAAAATATCTCTCTTTACTCGCTCGTAAGCGGATTGAAAAGTTTCAATTTTAATTTCAGAATTACGTTCAATTGTTTCCTCCAAAATTTCGATGTCTTCCATAAAAGTTTTGAAATAATTTAAGACACGACACGTTTTCGGTAAAGGTGTAAGTTCACCGGATGATGGTAAAGGACCATTTATTTGTGCTACAGTTTGGACAGGGGCCTCATTGTGAGATGAAACATATGACTCTTCGATAAACCATGATTTCTCAGGTAAATCCTTTTGAGTAACAAAAGATTTAGAAAGAGGTGGAGCTTTTGAATAGTCATATGGTGTCCAGTGTTGAACATAACTCATTTTTGATCGACTCTCGTCTTCAAGTTCTTCTTCTTCCTCAGTATAAAAAACAACAGCACGCACAATTGTATTATCAAACATATGATCAATACTGTAAATCTTAGGATTTTCTTTAAAAGCTGTGTGAAGAAACATTGATTTGAAATCGCAAAGTGCAAATCCTTTATCGGGTCTCGGTTTTAAAGCAAACTTTTGAATTGTTGTGACAGAGTTCCCGTGTTTGTAAACAATGTCACGAAATTCTTTGAGTTGTTTTTCAAGATCAACAATATCACCAAGTAAATCATCTATATACTTCCTTTTTCGTGTTTTATGTTCACAAAACTCCTTTTTGCAATTTGACAATTCTGTTTCAGTTTTTGAAAGGTCTCTTTGAAGACGTTCAACTTGCATTTTCAATTCACACTTCTCACTTTCAAGTTTCGAAATCAACTTTCCGTTTGACTCAATTAAATCTTGCATTTTACGTTGAAGATCTTGTTCTTTGTTGTAAGAATCTTGTAAAGCTTTTTCAAAACTTTTTGCATGTTTAATCTTTTCTTCCTGATTTGAAAGCTGAATTTTATAACACTCAATATCTCTTGCAAATGACGCATTTTGTTCTTTTAAAGCTTTATTTATCTCGTTGCATTTTATGATTTGCAATTGTTGAGCATCCAGTTGTTTAGATAACAATATGAGGTCAGGGTCTGGATCAAATGATGGTTCATGTTGTTCTAAATGATCATGTTTATCATTCTCAATAGGATCATCAAATGAAACAACTGTGTCATCATCAAATATGACAACTGTGCTTATTTGTTCATCTGTTTGAGACGATGAAGATGATTTACATGGAACAACTTGCGCCATATCTGATTCACAAGCAGAAGGTGAGATTATTTCATTAATAAAGCATGCATTGAGGTCATGTACCTGAGATAAGCCGTCAGTGTCATACACTGGACCTGAATGATTGAGCTTAAGTTCCTGCATGTTGGCCATAAGCATCACAGCAGCATTGGCTTCCAGATCTTCCATGTCATCATCGTTGTTCACATTTGCCATGAAGTTGTTATCCTGTTGAGGGAAATGTCCATCTTTTTCATCTTGAAGAGCCATGAGTAATGCCTGC
This sequence comes from Artemisia argyi, assembly GCA_030686995.1. Lineage (NCBI taxonomy): Eukaryota > Viridiplantae > Streptophyta > Magnoliopsida > Asterales > Asteraceae > Artemisia > Artemisia argyi. The sequence continues at coordinate 43,947,545 of CM060700.1, forward strand.
TTGTGAAACTTACTACCCCGAGTTCTCGGTTTGGGACATGCTGTAGCAATATGACCTTGTTCATTGCAGTTATAGCACCATACTGCATTCCCTGAGTTGGAGTTTCTAGTTGCAACTGGTTCAGACCTTTGCTGAGAAGATCCTGAGTTGTTCCTGAACCCTCCATTGTTACTAAACCTCTGACCATTCCCATAATTTCCTGAAGAGCTTCCTGAACCAGATCGACCATAGCTACGATTCTGAATTTCCACTCTTCCATCATTAACAACAGCTTGATTCCTTGTGTTAGAAGATGAACGTTGACGGTTGTTTGTTTTGTTGGAGAATTTGCTGAAAGCACGAGCAATAAGAGCAAGTCCCTGATTCAACGTATTAAAGTCATCATCGTCATCATCATTTGAGTTGGAGTAGTACACAGCATCATTGTTGTTTGACGGAACAAGTTGAGTAGAAGAATCTTGTTGTGATGAATCATAAGGGACCATTTGGTTCGAGGTGGAAGATTGTGGATAACTGAAGTAGTTCTGCTCTTGAACATATGCATGATTTGACATTGGTGGTGGAGCATAGGGAGATTGAGCTACGAGAGCCAAAGAATTTGGTGTTGGTGTTGGTGTGTATCCTCCTCGTAGAGCTCTATCTTTTTCCACTTCAGGTTCATGGTGTTTCAGAAAATCATACAACAAGCCATATGGAGCATCATGAAGATTCTTCGTTTGACGAACAAATGTCACATATTTATGCCAATCAGGGCCAAGACTACCAACAAATTTCGAGTTCACAGCGATCCTTGGTACTGTGATTTTATGATGTTCCAGATCATTGACTACATTTGTGAAACGATGATAGTAGGATTCAAGGGACTCTCCTGGTTCAATTGTGATGTCAGTGTATTCCATGTAGAGTTTGGATTCCATATCATCTTTGTTCAATTGAGTGCCTTCCATAAGGAGATGAACGTGTTCCCACATAGCTTTGGCTGTTTTCTGAGCATCGACACTTCGATAGATTGGATTTGGTATACCTTGAAGTATATAAGCCATTGCATATTGATCAGCATCACGATGTAGTTTATGTTCTTCAGTGAGTGAAGTTTCTGGAAGAGGTCTATCACCAGGAGGACGTGGAGGATCAGCAGTTGGATCACCAGCTTCAAATCGTGTTGGCCACTCAAATGGTCCTGCAAGTATCACTTGTTTCAAGAATTTCCCATGAGGTTGCTTAAGTTCAAGAAATCTTAAGAATCTACTTGACCATTGAACATAGTTTCCAGGTGTAAGCATTGGAGGTGTTTCAAGTGATCCTGCCTCATGTCGGGATTGTTGAGTTGTAATAACTTCACACATTCTGTCAAACCAGTGAGGTTGTTTGGAGGAAAACTGAGTGTTTTGTAGTGGCACTTGATATGGTTGTTGTTGAGGAATGATCTGATGTTGTTGCATCATTAGGTAATGATGTAGTGGATTGTATGTTTGTCTTTGAGAAGGTTGGTGATTCATTTGGTGCGGAAGATATTGTTGTTGCTGATACTGCTGATGTTGAGGTTGCTGATACTGCTGATGTTGAGGTAGCTGAGTATGAGGGAAGTAATGATTAGGTGGTTGAGACATCTTAGAACACTTGTGTAGAAATGGATCTTTGTAGAAGATTGAAATGCACGTTCCTTTGAGTAAGTTCCAAAATCCTTGGGGTAAGTTTAATTCTTACGCGTAACTTAATCTTACGCGTAAACTTTAGGTTATGCGTAAAGAGTAGGTTATGCGTAAACTAATAGTTTATGCGTAAGTTTTCTCTTTACGCGTAAGCTTAGGCTTATGCGTAAGTTTAGACTTATGCGTAAGGTTTAAACAACCAAACAGATCTTTCAAACTTATCCAAGCTTGAAAGATATCCGTAGTCGAAGTATTCCACTAACTTATCCAAGCTAGGGAAGTACTGAGTCACCGGTACACGAGGAGAAGATCGTTGATGAAGCTTAAGCGTAGATTCTGGAAAATTACGCGTAAATCAGACTTACGCGTAGGATCTAACTTAAGCGTAGGTTTAAGGCGTAGATGAGCAAGTTACGCGTAGGATCAGGGTTTTAACTACAGTTACGCGTAGGAAAAGGGTTTAGACCTATTTTACGCGTAAGAAAAGGGTTTAGACCAATTTTACGCGTAAGAAAAGGGTTTAGACCAAAACTTAAGCGTAAACCGACCAAAAAACACTGTAGACAGCTGGAATTAGTACTTTTATCGACCAACTTACGCGTAAAACGTACTGTTCATCCAAAAAAATGACTTTTTGATGAAAAAATAGCCTAAAAACCTATCAAAGATCAATACTTTATGCAATATCTAAGCTTCTAAACACTATATTAACCTTAAAACTTATCCAAGCTTTAAGATTTGAGTGTAAGAAACCAAGAAAAAAGCAAAAAAAATGAAGAACTATGATGAAAAACCCCACGTTAACAATAAGAACAACACTTCAATCTCTATTAGGCGAATGATACCACTTGTTAGGTCACCATTTTGTAAACACAAGTATGATTTAGAAAGAAATAAGATGAGAAATGAGATTGGTTGATTATAAGACAATATGAAAGGTGAGAGTGCAAGAGTTTCCTTAAGATAATCAAATAACCAACCAACTAAATGTTTACATAAGCTCTCTATTTATAAGGAAGGAGTTAGGGCAACACTCCCTTCCTTCCTTATCTCTTAATTCGTGGGCTTTAAGGCCCATAGGGCTTTAACACATAAGCCTTGTAACATAAACTAAATGAAATAAATACTAAAGCAACCTATTACAAAATGTAATGACCGAGACTTGACTAAATACAAAAGTATGATCCCAACATTTCCTTCTCCGTTTACACTCTTCTCCCCCTTTTGTCGAAACAAAAAGGGGTGTGTCCTTGGAGTTAACTTAATTTCTCCCCGAAATGGAGAGCTTGCATCATCCCTAGTGAAGTTAATTCTTCAACTCCAATTTCCTAAGGTTGTTGCGTCCCTTAGGTTGTTAGCGGATCCACGGATCAAATTAAGTTCCTTGACCTACATCAAGGTTAGTGTTGTGCAACATAAAAATTATACGAAACATGCATGATGAATAAAATTCATGTTGGACTATGTTGACTTATCTCCTTATTTTTGTCGAAACATAAAAGTGTGTCGAAGAATGAGAAAAAAAAGATAAATGTGTGCATGCTTCCCCTAGATTGTAGCTCCCCCTTGATCAATACTCCCCGTTGCTAGGGTACCAACATATATGATGCAAGGATGAAGAATCCTACAAAATAAAGGTTAGTATAAGACAATAATTTTCCTATGCTTGACGGAAGCTCCCCTTGTTTTAGGGCATCAATATGAACCTACAAAACAAAAGTTAGTATAGTGGAAGTTTTGTCTTTAGACAAGCATGTTCTCTACAACAACGTGTATAGAAGATGCAATATGAGTGCTTGATGGATATTCCTCCTACGTCAAAAAGCACCTATAATGAAAGAAGAAAAAATATTCTATGCAAACATCATCCTTAGATGATTATGTTATATACAATCGAGCGTATATAATGGTGAACCTACAATGAAAGAGTTAGTGCAATATATTTCATCTCAAATAAAAGTAAGATGTAAATATATAAATGATATAAGCGACTCAAAGTAGAGAACCATGAAACCAAAAAATCTCATGAGGTGTATGCTGCTAAGAAGAAATGCAATCATAAGAAAAACGTGAATATAATATGATAGGAACCTACTAAGCAAAGCCTAGAAGGAAGACATGAGGTTGAAATGCTTAAAGAGGATGGTGCTAATGGTGGTGATGGGTAGACAACTATTTAAAGAATTAGAAGCTCGTGTGTATAGCAAATGTTCTAACGAAAGATAAAGATAAAACATATCGACTCATGCAATATTAAAATTCACAACTCGAGGGATAAACAACGAATATGACTTTATCATCTACCAAAGATGATGTATCTTGCCATCATACATGCTTGAATGGAATTGAAAGGAAGTAAGGACAATAAGCACCTAGGAATAAAAATTCCATATGAAAAGAGTAAAAAAAAAAATGCTAAATACCTATATGAAGATGAGAATGACATCATAAGATGCGAGAGTGTTGGTTAGACAAACGTGTTGAGAAAGTGTTGGGAATGATGGCTTTGATTAATATATCGTTTGCGCTGGCAATGACGTGCATGATATGTGTCGAGGAAGTAGAGGATGAGATCCTACGATGGTGTTCTTGAAAATGAGGTTTTGAAGTCCTAGTTTTGAGAGAAGAATCCTAGACTCCATTTGGTTTAGTTTTTGGTTGTGGAAGTGAATAACTTTGTCAAACACATGATGTGTTTTTCACTTGATGAGATATTGGGGGTGAAAGAGGCTTGAACTATTAAAAAAAGAGAAAAGGTCAAAGGCTTGAAGCACTTGCGGTTTTGTGAACCGACTTTAACTAAATGGAGTGTACCCATGTGTTGGTATTTTAGGGTGTAAGAAACATGAGTAGATGTTCTTTAAATACAATTTGACAAAATACAAATATGTGAATGAATTTCTCTCCTCCTCAATAGGTGGACATCCAACATATTGTCTAGTGCATTGTATAAAGAATGATGATGAAGTGTTTAGGAGGTTCTAGGTTAATGAAAACGATGAGCTTGGTAATGTTTTTGCGGATGTTGGTTAGCATACAAAGAACTTTATCCTTAAAGTCATGTAGCTCTTCTCTATCAATGCGAGATGATCGTATGTGGTTTTCTCAAAGGAGGTGGAAAGGATTAGAGTATTGTTATCGAGGTGATTTTGGAAAGCGGAAGCACTAATGCGAATTAGAAAGAGGTTGATTGAAAGATATCCAAACACAAATTTCAAATCTCTAAGACTCAATCCTATTAGCTATAAAACTATATGCAAGTGTAGGGGTTCCATAAAACATATTACTAATCCACGTAGCAATAAAGGGATTATAGTTATGCGAGACGAGCATATAAAAGCTAGAACGAAGTGAGATGGCAAGTGATTAGTTCACAATCCACTAAAACACATTTGTTAGTGACAAAAGATGTCAACAAGATAAAAGTCTAAAGACATTATCTAATACAAACAACGCATTCGACTACTAAACATAAAGTTACCACATAGCAACAAATAATCATACTAAGCAATAGCATGACATTATTTAAAACACTTCATTGTGAAATTGTTTTGTTGTTAAGCTTAGACACTTAAGCATATAACAATCTATGTGATAAATTTGTATGATAAAACGTCTTCTAAATGTATATCATACCAAGAGTACTTCTACAAATAATAAGTGCACACGAAGTGAACAACTAGTGTGACAAAGTTACGAAAGAAACAAGACGAAAAATTTATACAACCCATGTTTAAATGATATCATTTTGGAGCAAATATTACGTAGACCATCCTAAGCATGAATCTAATAAATAACAACAAAAGACACAAGCTTTCAAATAAATATCATATAAAAGCATCATGTACCAAAATGATATATCATGAGTTAACAAGTAACATGTTAATCATGCAAAACATCATATAAATATAGAATGAAAATATCATACAAATCATGTTGACATATAGTAACACGAAACATATAAGCATGCAAGCATCATAAAGATATAACCAAGGTTTACACATGAATCAATCAAATAGTTATCATGGTTATGTTAAGATGTCCAATCATATCAAACAAATAACATGTAATCGACACATGTATGTGTAATGCAAAAGATTTTAATCTTTGTGTTTGGAATCTATGGTTGAATGATCTAAAGGGAGACATCTTTTATGTGAGAGTGATTTAATACTCTAAGACCAAGAGATATGTTTGTGTGTGATGATGGATTATGTTAAGAACGTTCTCAAGAGAGATCTTTGGAACAAGTGTATAAAGTTACCAACTTTATTGGATCTTGTGTATGCTCTAGATATATGTGGGATATGCATAAGGTTTGAACTAGATTATGAGCAAGGTTTAGTTATGATGAACGCTTGAAAGGAAATAGACACACAAGAATGAAAAGATGATGAAAAAGCTCTAGATCCTAGAACTTGCAGATGTTGATTTAAGGTTTAATGAGACATATGTAGAAGTTAAAAGTATTGCCAATACTTTGATAACTTGTGAAAGTGATACTACTTAAACCTAGCGTAATTGAATGTGTGCTTCATGCTCATTTGATGGTGAAGGTTCTAATCCTATAGGTGGCAAGGTATGGTTGACAACCGAGAGTGGATATGTGAAATGAGGTGGTGATTGCTTGACAACACTTGAAGCATGGATATCTTCTTTGTGTTCTTAACTTGCTAGAAAGTGGAAAAAAAGCATTTCATAATGAAATTTACTTGACTTTTGACGACATAGAAAAATATATTAATGAGTGTATGGATATGACATTTGCCCTTTGTTTCAAAGTGCGACACAAGGGTGAACATAGGTTTATGTATCATGAAAGGTGGTTTAATCTTAATGGGTTATGTTGTATTGGGGATGACACACTTGTTTGGTTACATTGTGGAATCTTCTTGTGAAGATGACTAGGTGGAGTTATTGGTGAAGATGATATTGACTCTTGGTTTCTTTGAGGGCATGGAAATGATGGATGACTCGATATTGATAAAGGATAACTCGGTTTCTCATTTCACATTGGTTGTTTCAGGTTTGAGTGATGAAAGGTTATGAGGAAGATGCTTGAAGTTTTACTCATGTTTGTGAAGCTTATGGGCTAAGATATATCACAAGGTGAATGTGATGAGATGATGGTGAAAGAACAAGTGAACTTAAGTGCTAAATGTTTAAGGATGAAAACCTATTGACATTTGTTTTTGTTCCTATTGATTGGGATAGTACTATGATAAGTGCTCTAGTCGTGATGAGTATTTTAACAAACATTGTTAAAATCCTTGGGTGTTGATTTTCGGGTATGACATTTAATGACTATGGTAGTAAGTCAAGTTTACTTGAATATTTCGAACTAAATACTTAAGTTGTCAATCCTACTTAGTTGAGATTGGATAGCATAAAAGGATAGCAAGACTCGATAATACATCTATAACTTAAGAGTAAGTTATGACTCGATGTAAATCCTTATCGTCTTGAAGGATGACACATCATGTTAACCAAGTGAGGTAACATATGTAGATACAAGACAATATCTATAGTCATAAGTTTGACTTGTGATTTCGATACTGTATGTAATCTTTGAAAATAACGAGTCCGGATTGGTTAGGAAGTTGTCAATTTACAAATCAAGCTAATGAATGAGTAAAGGACAAAAGAATGCAGTGAGTGTGTATAGTGATCACAAATACTCAATGGTTCGAGTATTACAAGGAACAAGTTTCCGGATTCCTTCCTCTAAGGAGAAAGGTAACTTGGATTATTCTTGTGAAGTTTGAAAGTATTATTATAGATGATTGTCTTATAGGCGCAGGTGAGATGTCCTAATCCTAATATGAGTGAACATTAGTGAGAAGAATCCTAGTGATGAAAGTGAGTGATCTTGAGTGAGGGATTTAAATGAAAATTTAAAAAGGAAGATGCAGGACTGGCGGAACCCTCAGAATACACAGGCGGAACCCAGTTTTTGGTTCTGCCTGGTTCGTTGGGCCAAATTCTGGAGTACCCAGAAATTACACTGGCGGAACCCAAAATTTGGATCCGCCAGTTCCGCCAGGTCTAAAAAAAGTGGCAATCCACTATTTTGACTATCGAGACGATTTTCAAATTTTTCGAAAACTCCTAAAAACAAAACTTCATACCATATCTGATTAGGAAATGCAAGAAATGGATGTAGAAACACTCTTACCGATAGACTTAGACCGGGGGCTAGCGAATTTCACTATGCTTAGTGAAATATCCATAAACTTGAAAATTTGACAACATCCCAAATATTGTCTACATGCATATCCATTAGTACAAGACAATGTACAAAGATAACAAAAGATCCTAGAAGTACGTATATCCATGAAGCACATTGTTTAACTACCAAATAGTTCAAATTACAAGTAGTGCCAAACACTCCTTAACAATGGACATTAATTGACTCCCGAAACTCGTTCAAGTATCCTAATAATATTTGGAACATATGCACCGAATTAGATGTGATAGATTAAAACCAAAAACACATATTCTAACACATGTTATCATATAGATTAAGCCGAGGATTATGAGCTTACCATAAATAGAAATTAAGCCAAACATGGAAAATTGATAACAACAAAGTGCTATCATCCAAACATGATACGGTTAGTTTGCATGATCAATCTAAGATGAGTTTCTATCTTATAGCACAACACATTCATTAAATATCATAGTAGAAGCATGTATACCAAACACCATTTTACAAGAATACTACATGTTTTAAAATGTAGTGACTCATTTAGACGTGTGACCATATTCCAAGATATTTAATTAGTATTACTTAATCCTCATTCCTAAGTGGATTATGCAAAATAATCACATAACATATTCAAGGAAGAATATCTAAATCAATAAGCAATACAAACACAAATTTTCAACTTAGTACACACAATCTAGCAAATATCCTATTCTATCACATAACATATTCAAGGAAGAATATCTAAATCAATAAGCAATACAAACACAAATTTTCAACTTAGTACACACAATCTAGCAAATATCATATTCTGTGTAAACATGAATACGACAAACAAGCAAATGAATATCATAACAAGATAGACACTCATGAATCACAAATAAACAAATGCAATCACAACTTTCAATAAGCAAATACCATATATGCATACAACTAAAACAAGTAGTCATTTAGCATAACATAAAAAGAAATATACTTTTCGTCACTTTGTGTTTAAATATGACGATGTATGCCAAGCTTGATTAGTTTCCTTTGCATATATGAATATCACAAAATTCTTTAGTTTCAAAGAAAATAATGTCAATGTTCAAAGAATACTAACTTATATTGCCTAACTTAAAAGTTTGAGTTTCTACGTCAAAACGAAACTTGATATTTTGAACACATTGAAGTATTTGGTTTAATATTTTGACTTCAGATTAGATTTAGGTTATAACATCATTTTTAAAAGAAAGTAGACACAATTCCCTTCAAATTGATAGGTGGTGCAACTCCTACGGACTTACGGTTAATTAGTTATGAGTTTACAAAAAATTTTGATTGTGCAGCCAAGGAACCCTCGTCCAAATCCGCGGGGTCTGCTATAACAAATTTTCACAAAATGCTAAAAACATGTATTTCGCATAGCGAGAATATGTAGGACTTACTAGATTTGTTAGTAAACATATAATACACCTATTTTAACATCATTACTTCTTATGTGACTTATCTAAACATTTACGGGGGTGATTTTTCAACTAAATTTATAGTTAACCCAAACACTCCTTTTAAAACCGTATTTTACGTACATTAGCTCTAACCACATAATTTGACACTTACAATTTTTTAAGAAATGTTTTCTTTTATTTTTCAAGGACACCTTCAAGCTTGTATACAAAGTAATATTTAACCGCAAAATTTCTAAGTATACTTAACGAAACATTTTTCATATTATAACCCGCTTCAATGGTAATTTGATACATGGATCGTGCTCCATTTTAAAAACCATTTGTTTTGAAAATAAGAGCTACGAAGCTCTGATACCAATTGTGAAAACGTAGAGGGGGGGGGGGGGTGAATACGTTACCGTTTAAAACTCTTTAAACTTGTTGTATCAAATATCCATTCTTAGCTTGTTCTAATATGAAAGATGTTAAGTTTAGTTTATGGATAGCATAAACTTAAGACATGTTATCATACAAGCATAATCAATAAGTCACAACACAAACAATCACATAACGCAAACATTTAAAGTAAAGCAATAAGTAAAAGGAAAGTGCAAACCAAACACGAGGATTTATAGTGGTTCAGTCAAGGATCTCCTCTCCGCCCTACTCCACTCCTCGAGTACCCAACTCGAGAGTTACTTCACTAGATCAACAACCTCCCTTCTCGGCTGAGAAAACCTTACAATCTTCGCTTACACTTTATCCGGTACAAAGCTAGATACCGAGTTCTTTTACAAGGTACAACCACTCCTATCGTCGTTTATACAATATTTCCGACACTAAGCTAGATGTCGAGTTCTTTACCAAGGGTACAACCACTCCCGATAGTTCTTTTACAAGGGTACAACAACTCCCGCTATGTTTTGTGGCCCAACATAAAAATCTTGTGTTTTATGGCACAAACACATAAACCATCTAATCTATATTGTTATGATACAATGATGATCCATGACATAAAAGTCTAATGGATATGCATGCCTAATCTACATGAACTTCTTGAATAAGAAGTCTTCAATCATTGAGGATGTCAAGTGCCCTTGAATCTTCATATGTTGGAATGCTTTAATGAATAATGACTTCAAGATCTTGTAACCTTCTTGGTGGATCATAAAGTATGATATGCTTACAACAAAGATGAATGTTAGAAGCATTATGATCATTATTGAAAGGGTGACTCATGTGTGTTTCTACATTGTTTGCTACTGATCTAGATATGTGTTTTATGGTGGAGAGAAAGTATGTTCAAAGTCATCAAGAGAAAAACTAGCAAGTGGTTTGATATTTATAGCAAAACCAAACATCAGGTCTGGCGGATATGGCGGAACCCTCAGATGGGTTCCGCCCGTGTACCTCCAAGGTTCCGCCAGGCTGACAGTAGGTTTTGCAATAAATCTTTTCAAACTAACCAAAGTCACATCATCTAAATTCTAGTCAAACACACATTAAATCAAAATAGAATGCTTCCAAAAATGTGTAAGAAGTCTTATGGAAAGTCAAACACTCAACATTTCCATAAATGCACATGATGTGATATATATATATATATATATATATATATATATATATATATATATATATATATATATATATATATTTCTATTTTAAGATTAAGAAATATATATGAAAGTAAACTTGTAAAATGTATATATTACCTAAGTAATGTTGTTATAGTAAGTTAATGAGTTACTAAAAATGTTTGATTCCTAATATCATCATATTTTTATCATTTGTAAAAACTTACTAATATTACTTTAACACTTAAAGTGACACTTATTCTATTTGACACCTAAAGTGCACTTTGACATCTAAAATACTTAGAGACCTTAAAAGTATTTTAGTCATTCTAAATGGTTGGTCAAGGGGTTTGATCATAATGCTACATAACAAACATGTACGAACCTGTGTTGTAGCATACGATGACTCGAGACGTTGATAGGTGTTGAATGTTTGTTGAGACAAAGTATGATTACAAGTAACTTGTACATTTTACGTTATGTATCAAGTTATACATTTGTTATCAATCAAAACAAACGAGACTGTATAGATTAAATATCGTAATATTTGCACTAACAAAATCGTTGCTAAATTGTGTTTTTAGCATCTAATTTTAGCAACGAAATTGTTAACAAAGTTGCAATTTTTTTAGCAACAAAAAAATTAGTTGCTATTTCTACAAATGACCATAAATATTTGTTACTAATTTAGCAACGAATAACGCAATTTCGTTGCATTCTTAAATTAGCACCGGTCGAATTAGCAACTAACACCAATTGATGCTAATTCGATCGGTGCTAATTTGAGAATGCAACGAAATTGCGTTATTCGTTGCTAAATTAGCAACAAATATTTATGATCATTTGTAGAAATAGCAACTAATTTTTTTGTTGCTTAAAAAATTGCAACTTTGTTAACAATTTCGTTGCTAAAATTAGATGCTAAATGCACAATTTAGCAACGATTTCTCTATTGTTGAATGGCATTTTTTCTAATAGTGGGGAAAGCCAAAACATGCACACAATAGGCTGATTAGTCAATTAATCGCATTATTTAGTAAAATTAAAAACAACATACACAACATTGTAAAACGTGCCAAGTTCATTAATTTTCAAACAATTATCCCTTTAAAGTTAATGCATTTTATTGTTGACAACCATTATAAATTTATAACTAATGTATTTACTATCATGACCAACCAACTAGTTACTTACACGACAGTTAAAAAAGAAAATTATTGTTATGTGGTATTTGTGCATTATATAAGTTTTAGATCGCGTGATTTCGTTATGTTCTACACCATTTTACTGCAATGACTATGGATTTCGCAATATCATCTCAGAGTTCGTTATAAACTATAGACCAACTTTTTTCAAAAGCAACGTACTTATGTTATCATAGAAAAAGCAACGTCACCATTCTGTTTAGACTTTAACACTATGTTCCCGAGTATAAAATGGAAAAAAGAGAAATGAAGGGGATAAGAAAGAGAGAAAAAAAGAGGAGATTAAAAAGTTTTGATTTTTAGTTGTGTGTTCTCAAGTTGAAAAGAAGAGAGAAGAATGGTACCAAATTAAGCCTAAAATTCCAATTCTCTCAAAATCATCCCAATTTGAGAAGAAGATTAGGAGGGGGAATTTGACATAATTTCCTTCCTTCTTCTTTTCTTTTCTCTCAAAAAAAATCTCGGGAACATGATTATTTTTCAATTTCATCTCCCCTTCTCTTCTTTTCTTTCCAAAAAAAAAGTCGGGAACACAATGTAACTTATAATATTACATGTTACCAAAGCTAATGTAACTAAACATGAATTAGGTATTGATAGAATTATGAGTAGTAACATAAAAAAGATAAGCAAACTTTCAAGTAGGTAGGTACCATATTAAGGTAACCTATGTTATCATAGAAAAAGCAACGTCACCATTCTGTTTAGACTTTAGACAGTTTAGTAATTCTTTTGTTTCATGCAAGTTACCGTTTTTTATCTTGTTATACACTTTAAGCATGGTCCGGCTAGAGAAGTGACTATTAGCAAGCTCAAAACCGTTCATTTTAAGGAGCTGAATGTAACTTTATCGAAAATATTAAGCGAACCCTCGGGGCGTGTTAGGTTAGATATTATTTAATACATCCATTATATTAATTATTCATAATCTTAATGTTAACCAAATTAGAGTATCCACTATATTAAATCATGTATAATCAATATAAAGGTTTATAATTTTATTACATTTCAAAATGAAGACTTTATTACCTAATGATACAAAAAACATATAAAGAAACGCAACTTATTTCTAAATAAAACTTAACAACAACATTAATGAGATCTAATAAAAAGGTTAACTGAAGAACACATCAATTTTAGCAGTTTGGTACCTTCTAATTCGATTAGTCTGTTGCTGGCTTAGTTGTGTGATGAAGGTGGCTTGTGACGGCAATGGTGTGCGACGGTGGTGGTGGTGTGTGAGGTTGCTTAAGCGGCACAAAAGGTTAGAGGATTGGGGTTGGGAAAGTGAAGAGGGGGAAAATATTAGGGTTTTGTGAAGGTGTGAAAATTGGGGAGGGAGATAAGGCGCCCAAACTTTTCATTTCATTTTGAAAGACCGTATGTTATGGTCTTAAAATAGCATTTTGATAAAACCCGGTTTGATAGAATAAAACAGGGTTCTAATAGTTTTTTTTAGATAAAGCCCGGTTTTATGGGAGGAAACATGGCTCTTTAACTGGAATAGAGCCCGGTTTTGTGGAAGGAAACGCGGCTCTAAAGTTTTTCAACATAGAGCCCGGTTTTGTAAAAGAGAACATGGCTCTATACCTTATTTTAAAACACGGAATCCTTTTAGAGCCCGTTTTTCACTAAACCGGGCTCTATTAAGGGGGCTCTATTTCACAATATGTAGTAGTGTCAGTATAATCAATATAAATGTTTATAATTTTATTATGACATAAATTTATAAACTTTTTAATTTGTTTTATAAAAACTTATCTTCACTGTGTATAAACCTATTTATAAACCTTATAAAACTATATAAATATCAGAATCCAAATGCATTTAATTATGAAAAATGTTTGATATTATAGACCTATTCATTCTAAACATATTTATAAACATATCTTCACTATGTTTACAAGTGCTAAGACTTTGTCATCATTTTATACATCTTTTCGTAAACTGCTATAGTGAATGCTCTTATGTTGTAAGTTTGACCCCCTTGTGGTTAAAAGTAACTACCTGATTAGGGTTGCAATTGTAATATGAGATAGATTTTTGAAAGAGTAGTTTATATTACATACATTTGTAAGACATTCATTAATACATTTTTAAGCAATACGTATAAGTGTTAATGTATCATGTACACACTACAAATGCTTGTATCAAATGATCTTCCACAACATTTTAATACCTCATTTAATATTTATTTTTAATTTGTATACTTTAATACGTAAAACACACACAAACAAATCGATAAAATTGCAAATTGACCATTAGACCCTTAACTATGCCTTAATGAGTTAATCTACTATAACTAACAATTGACAATTATTTGATGGAAATAATTGTCATAATAATATAATCAGGGTTTGTGATCACTTTCTTGTATCTTGTCACATAAGAGAATTCTCTCAATAAACACAATAACTTGTGAGATAACCCCTCCATCGGATTGGTGACATCACTATCGGAATTAACTAGCCCTAACGCTATGGCTTCATCATCTAATCATAATGATATGTCGGTTCTATCATCAAGTAAGTTTACTTTCATGTTATTGTTATGATATGATTACATGAGATTGATCATGTATATGTTTAATGAACCTAACACGAGTTATAAAGTTTGAAAAATATGATTTAATCTTAAGAATATCATTGAGAACCGATCAAGACACCTTTTAAACTTTTTTAAAAAAAATCATCTAAAAAAACAAAATAAATATTTTCTATAAACTTTGAGATGCATTTATTAAAGTGAAATGATGCTAAGTGCTATGATATAATAAATGTTTTGTTACTCATATATACATGTTTGATTATATATCTCTTTTCATAGTTAAATTCACATTATTGTTATAGTAGTTTTTACTTTTGGATAATTACCAAAATAAACCAGGCAACTAAGGGGAATTCGGTTCTTAACCCGGGATTCAAAAATGTCTTTTTTAAACTAGGAAACTGGGCAACTCAACCCATATGATGACAAGTGTCCCCAGTTACCCCAAAAATGACGGTTGTTGCCCAAAAAATTCACAAGTTGTCCAAAAAATTGACAGACAAGCGACACTTCGTTAGTTGCCCAATTGTACGAGTTGCCCTGGTCTAAAAAAGACATTTTTAGATTCCGGGTTAGAAACCAAATTACCCTTAGTTGCCCGATCTATTGTGGTAATTATCCCTTTTACTTTCACTTATAAGCATTCTTTACTTATATCTCACACTTATGTGGGACAAAGTTAATAAAACAAAACTTTAGACGGGGTATATTTTTAGAACAAAAGTCTTTTAATATAATGCAAATCTACTTTTAAAAACAATAAGGTGCAAAAAAACTAAAATAAAATTATTTTGGTGATTAGTAAATGTATATTTTTATATCGTATAAATGTAATGAATTGATATCGTCTCCTAATCACTTGCGATTATAGGTCAGTGTCAACCATTTTGACCTCATGCCTCCATAATATTACCAGCTACCGTCTCTGTATTGCCGCAAAATCACGAGGACAATCTACAGTTTTGCTATTAGTTAGTTTGATAGAGCTTATTTCTATTCAAACTTAAAATTGTCATCATCCATAAAGTTATTGTGTCGGAAAACATAAAACTGAAAAATAATTCTCATCGAAGATTTTAATTGCAGGGTATCTGTCGTTGCAACGCACACACGAGTACCTGCTAGTTTAACTAATATACTATGCACAAGAATTAGGAACTTTGTACTTTGTTTGTTTGCTAAGCGCCGATGGTTTTTGCCTAGCGGCATCTGTAATAAAGTTAATTACTTAACAAATAAGTTATGCATTTAAATCTTGCCCATAACAAATTCCATAAGACTATGTTTGTGTGAGATTGTGCATGCTTTTATAATAAATATTAAAAAATTAATAATTATAATAATAATATATAAAAAATAAAAAATAAAAATTGAGGAAAAACAAAATGTGGATCTTATATATTATTATATATGAGCGCAAATATGATGGATCTCTCTGAAACCCCAACCCAGCTAAGATACATGTTTGGGCGCTAGACCAATATTACTCATTTAGCCCATTTTGTATCAGTGGGTTGATAACTCGTTCTATTTCTTGTAGGTGGATTTGCTAGTGGCCTATAGTCCTATAGATATCTCATCGACCGAGTAATTGATGGGCTGAACTTAGCAATGAATGCTTGGGTATATTAGTATTATGAGATTTTTGTTAAACTTTTGCATGGAGTATCAAGTATGTTTTGTGAATCTATCAACTTGGTCATTTTGAAGATTTTGGTCTTTGCGTGAAAAGGTGTACATACCATGGTATATGAGGAAAAAGAATAGCACGCGAAGCTTAAACTATTGTTCAAGTTGGTTGTGCGAAACTATCATTTGTCTAAAGTAAGACGAGAAATGCTCTTAGTTAATTCATAGGGTTTGAGCCGACCCCCAAAAACACTTAAAGTTGATAAAGCCCTTCACTTCTCGAGAGGTTAGCGTAACCACTTCAGAGTTGTTTACACCAAGTAAGATTCAAAATTGATTTATAGAAACTGTTTAAGTATGATCTAAGGTATTACATCCATGGCGAATACATTTGAAATACCAAGTGAATACAAAACTTGGATAAATGATGGCACGTAAAATTATTCAACTTACATCGATCATTTATAAGACCTTAGATTATGTCAACCATATTCACAATGATTCCAAACTATGCATCGAATTAAAAATTTAATTGTCCTGTCAAACACAACAACACAATTTTGAGACAAACAGCATGCGATACTTGATAGAATCACGCGGTGCTTGCAGTTTTAATTAACATGAATGGAACACCCACATCTTATCCTGGTCTTGCTAAAACTTCAAACACCATACGACTCTTCAACCAAAACTTCACCATCACATAACATAAATCTGTTTTTTTAGATCATTTAATTTTCAATAAAAATAGTGACATTACTGTATTGATTTTGTTTGTTGAACACTTCCAAAGGGTTTGGACGTTGTCGTTTGGTGACCCAAATCTGATTATCTGAGTACTTGAACACAACGCAAATTAAAGACCAGGCAAAGATATAGCTTCTAGCCATGGTCCAAATGGGCCGTAATGTCACATGTCCAATTAATTTTGAAAGTTAATTGGTTTGGTTAGTTGTTACGTCTATTTCTAACGATATACTCTAGCGATATATGGAGCATATCGAGTATGTTTGGCGAAAGTAACTTTTGCACTGGATATGTAACTGTAGATAGAGATTACACGTGAGATTAAAAATTGAGATTATTTTATAAGCTACAAGAAGTAGCATTTGATTTTAAGAGATTGTGAAAAACTATTTTTTCATAAATCTCTGATAAGTTTTGTCTGCCAAACAAAACTTGTATTTTAAATAGCATAATCTTTTTAATTTTGTGTGTGACGCTAATCATGTTTTAAAGACAAATGATAATAAGAAAAAGTATTACAATAATTATTTTTTTCTATGTTTATCAAGAAATGCACACAACTAAATTATGCATTCTCACACATGTACAAAGTTTCACAATCGCATCTTACATATCATATCAGTTTCACATATGTCTCACACAAGTACTAAAGCCACGAACTTTTTTTGTTAAGGACGTTAATCTTCAAATACAGTTCATGAATAAGTTTGTGCTTTGGTGTTAGAGAAGGATCCTCTAAAGTAACTTTAGTGAAGTTGAGAAAGTGTGTGTCATTCGATTTGATCAAATGGCTCAAATCAAAAAAACTTATTTTGATTTGAGCAATTGATCAAATCTAATGGCTCACACTTCATCAACTTCACTGAAGTTGTTTTTTCAACTTTAGAGGATCCTCCTCATTTGATGTTCATGATTTTACTAATCCCTCAATAATAGTGAATTCAAAGACGGACATTCATTTTCATTTCCATCTCTATTACATTATTGGGGGCATTCAGATTTGTAAACAATACAAATGTTATAAATTTTTTGGCATTAGAAGAAATCAACTTTAAGTCATCGTAAATCTACATACACATTTTGATGGATCTTTCAATCAATACACATATATATCATTTATAATGACCACGATCGACTCAACAAATACTTGTGCGATAAATTTAATTATGTAGCAATTATGTATCATGTGCATTCTACTAATGATGATCTTTGATACTGCTTCTAGTCTAGAGACTACTCACATCGTCAGGCTTGGCGAAATCAAGCTTACATTAAGTGTTACCAAACATGACTCGGGTGTTGAATATAAAAAACTGTCATATTTTGATATCCATGTCATTATGAAGCTTGTTATTGGAATTCTTTTTTGACAAAATCAAATATGAAACTGTAACTAAAAGTTTCTCATTATTTCACTTTGGTATGGTAAGAGTATGTGCATGTGATGCAAAATTGCAAAGTACAAAGGCCATGAATCATGCATTTTAAGGTAGGGGTAGTGGTTAGAAGGGGTGAGACCACTTCCTCCTAGCCTTAACCCCACATGACATGCCTTGGTTTGAAATGGCTAACGTATTATATCATCCTATATGGGCCCCCAACACAACTCCAGGCTTCATCCCTTCATATTTTTTTGACAGAATAGATAGCAAAAAAGTTATGTTAAAGATGATAAATAACTGAATCTACTCTTCAGTGTGTTATCATAAACAATACATTGACTAATACTCGAATGTGAAATGCAAACTTTATAAATGCTTAAAAAACGAAATAGACTGTTCGGTAGTTACCACCACCAATCTCACATTCTCACGGCTAACATGTAAAAGAGGTAAATTGCGTAACACCAAGTCTAAAGAGACATGAGGACAATTTTAACTCATAATCCCCGTTCTATGTTACATGTCCCCAATTGGACCATCACGTGCAGACAATATGAGATTTGTAGGTAATCATCTAAATGGTTTCCAGCACTTGTATAGCCGAGTCGGGATTCCAGTAGTTTCTTTTACTTTCACATGGAATGCATAGAAAGATAAAAAATAAAAAAAAAAAAAAAAAAAAAAAAAAAAAAAAAAAAAAGGACATGAAAAATACTAACAGAAAATGAATCGTATGAATTTTTATCACAAGTGCATGTTATGCTGTACATATATGGACCAGGTCCCGTAAAGCATGCCACTCATTGACTACGTAGGCCGATAAGGCTAGTAAATTGCATCATACAGTATCGACATGCTTTTAAAACTATAGTTTTAGTGATATCGACAAAGATAATTGAGTTTGTCTAACAAGTGACTTTCGGGCAACGGTTAAACTACATTTATTAAACTCAAATTTCATTTTTAAAATGAAAATTGCATTCAATACACATCAAATAAATTCATAATATTAAAATAACTAAATTTGATTTAAAATAACTAACTTTGATTTGTATTTTAATAAACTTAAAATTTCTTTTTATAATAACGACCGGAAGACA
Organism: Artemisia argyi; assembly: GCA_030686995.1. Classification (NCBI taxonomy): domain Eukaryota; kingdom Viridiplantae; phylum Streptophyta; class Magnoliopsida; order Asterales; family Asteraceae; genus Artemisia; species Artemisia argyi. Next base: position 43,967,013 of record CM060700.1, read on the forward strand.
TGTGTTGCACAAACAAATAATTTATCAAGGTAAGTAAAATTGATGACTACAAATATTCAGAGTTAAAAACATTAATAACGGTTAAAAATAAAAACGGCCGAAATACAAACAAAATTTGGCATCTACCAACAACCGACCTACATGCCCATACCTCGTCCGTACATTATCTTCATGTTTTTCATCTAAAAAAACGAAAATTATAAAAAAAAAAAAAAAAAATTAATTTTACAAACATTTTTCACCAAATATTTAATTTTACCTAAAAACCCATTATACCCATAAAATCTGTAAAATTTTGCAGGCCATTTGCGAAAATTTGAAAAATCACAAGGTTAACTATCAAACTCAAACCTTGCTAATCGTTGAAAATCTCAAGATTGACTAGCAAGGTCAAACTTTGTGGATATTTGAAAAATGTTATATTTCTCCTTTTAAGTTGGTTTAACTTTCACGCTTATCTCAAAACACAAAAGTTATATACATCCCTTTTCTCGATAAGTGGCCTTTTGAAGCACTCAAAATGGAGTTGGTATGAGGAAGTTATGGCCAAAATAGCACAACAACTTTATCATACATCACATTAATATGAATTCTTTATTCATGCTTCGTTTCTTCACTTGACTCTTACATGAGCCATCATTTATCAACTTCTAACTCTTAATTTACAATATTATAAGCATTCGTTCTTCTAGAACCTACAATGCACTTGATTTCCTCATTCCATTTCATCTAGATTATCGTTTGATACCTGTTGATACAAAAGTTGGGCTTACCTTGTTTGGACTCCTGCTCTCGTATCAATTAGAACTTTAGTGCTTATGAAACCTGCGCACTAAGAAAGTAAACAACACCGTTAGGCTTATCGTGGGATTGTCTCCCACGATTAGACTCTGGCGTGAGAGTAAGTAATCGGTTTTAGGGTCTTGTCGAAGAGTTAGGGATTGTGTGAATCGTACCTTTAATGAGAATGTATCATTCTATATATATGGGTGCAGAAACCGTGTAGGTTTCTTGCTCCTTACTCTTCGCACACGTGGTGCTTATCCGGGGTAAGGATATCTATTCCGTAAATAGAAGATCCTTATCCTATGACAGAGTAGTTTGGTTGGGCTTCGGACTTCGTGAGTCCAAGCCATTGGTATTATGGCCCAAGTCATTTGTCATAATAGCCCACTCGTGGTGTGTTTGGGCTTAGTAATGTTTATCATTTGGGCTCGTGGCCCAACTATAGATTATAATTCATCATGTCCCCCCAGTCTAGTGTGCGCGGCTCGTAGCCGCGGATACTAGACTAGTGAGAATAGCGGTAAGCGTGGCAGGAAAAAATCAAATACTTCCCGCCCAAAAGTGGGAACAATGTATCGAGTCCCAAAATATCGTAAGAAATACTTCGAAAAACGGGGAGAGTGTCCACGTGTTCCTCGGGAAGAGGGAAAAAGTGTTGTACCTTGTCTCATCCTAGCCACACGTTTTGTTAGTGGGATCCACGTGGCGTCCCTTTTAGGGTTTTTGATGCTTATAAAAGTCACCGCCTCCTTTCACTGTGGAGCACACAGTAAAAACATTTCCGCCATTTTTAAACCTTTCAAAGCTTTTTTCTTCGATCTACTGTTCTACTAGGTAACTGCGCGTGCGCAATTTAGTACATCTTGTTTAAACCTTGAAAATGGTTGCTCAGTTGCACGAGTTTCGCTCTGCGATGGATGAGGATGACGTACGTCAGTTTTCTTCTGATTACTTAATTCCTCTCGACGTCCATCCTGAAGCACCAGATGTTGACGCGTGTATTGCCGATTTCCCCAATGGGATGATAGGTTTATATATACACTTTTTTGATTACGTGAATTATCGCGTACCAATATCCATATTTTTTAGCAACGTGCTTAATTTCTACCAACTGCATATCTCACAGCTGCACTGTATAGGTGCGGCGAAGATATCCAACTTTGAAATAAACTGTCGGTTACTTGCAATCAACCCAACTGTCGACCTATTCCGTGCGTTCTACCACACAACGTGGTCGCACTGGTGGGTTTCTTTTGCAAAGCGCTCAGGGCGCCTCCAATGCTATACCGATAAAGTAGATTCCTTAAGGCATTGGAGAGAATATTTTTTCTAGGTGGATGATGTTTTGTTTCCATCGTGCTTTGAGTTCTATACTCAAGGGTCGTTGCCGAGGGATGAGCGTCCTGTCCCTGGTTCGTATAGCGTCGCGGATGCGGATACAATTGATAGTAACCGCATTCCCATTAACTCCTATCCTGAGGAGTTTTTGGTGCATATGAGACTGAGTTGCAACTATTTTGATGGTGCGGACGAGGTTCCAACCTTCATTGATGGGAACAGCCAGGGTGGGTGTTCATCCTTTCTTGCCTTTGCCTCTATAATGTAAGTGTTTGTTTGTTTTGCTTGAATAACTAAGTTGTTCTTGTTATTTGTTTTTGTTCGTCGCAGAGATGGACCTGTTCGCTGTTGTGAAGTTGAAGAAGCCCAAGCGCGTGACAGTGGGGGTGCGCCCTCTGAGGGATGGTGAGGAGCCCATCTTAGAGGCTACTGCGGGGCACCTAACGGTGTTTGGGCCTGTTGCACGTGAAGGTTCTCCACCTGTAGCTACGCTTGTTGTGCCAGTGCAGAGTGTTCCTCCTACTGGGGAGCAGTCTCCCGTGGTGGAGGAGGCGCATGTTGAGTCTTCCAACAGCGTGGAGATCCTGGAGCCTATTGCGGAGGCTCAGGGAGGGAAGCGTAAGGAATCGTCTTCTGGCGGTTATGGCGCTGGCACTTCCAAGAGGAGGCGCCATCTGATTAGTGATGAAGAGTCTTCCACACCAGATGATATGTCCGTTTCTGGCGCGGAGAAGAATCTGTCCAGGTCCCCACCTCTTGTGTAAGTGTGTACAACTTCCTTCTTCCACATTTGTTACATCCTCGTACTAACTGTACCTTCTTTGTTTTGTAGTGACCATGATGCGAATGATGATGCGGTGTTTGCTGATCGTGCAGTATCACCGCAGGCTGCTCGCGTGGAGGAGCCTTTGAAGGCAGCAGCGCAGATGTCTGCGCATGAGTTGGTGGAGGAACTAGCCGTTGTTGCTGCTCGCCAGGCTGAGTTGGTCACTCAGCTAAAGGCGCAGGCTATTGTGGAGGGAGGTAGCCTTGCTCAGAAGGATGAGCAGATTGCCCTGCTCAGGGCGCAGTTGGCTAGAGCGCAGGCAGAGGTGTTGGTTGCCGCTGAGCACGCAAAGAAGGTTACTGATGAGAAGTTGACTGTGATGGCGGAGCTGCAGCGCGAGCGTGGGGAGACGCAGCAGTATAGGTCTAACCTCACCTGGGGGGGGGGGGGGGGGTAAAGTACCTTGAGGAGAAGAAGAATGAGCTTTGCGGCAAGCTTGCTGACTTTGGCAAGAAAGTGGAGAGCTCTCTAGAGACGCGGGAGGAAAAGCTGCGTAGGTTGAGCATAGAGTATGATGAGGAGTTGTATCCTCATCTTATGTCCATGATTGCGGAGCGCAGGTACGTGTTGCACATTATCCTTTGATTGTTATTTGTATTTTTTCCTTTCTTTCTAATGCATTCTTTGCTGTTTGTGCAGGTGGTTGATCAGCCATGGGTTGCGCCAGGCTGCCATGGGCACGTTGGAGTCCCCAGAGGTCGTGGGTGCCTTCGGTAAGGTGGTGGAGTGCGCCATTGCTCGTGGCAAGGCGCAAGCTGTGGAAGAGCTTGCTGAGGGTCAACTACTGACCATTCCCCTCGCTGAGGTTCCTGAATACAATGCTGATGCTTTTGAGGAGCTCGTGAAGGCGATAGAGGGGATGAGGCTCTTCAAGCTTCCGCACATTGCGCGGCTGGAGCGCGGCCAAGATTGTCCCATCTCAGTAATAATGGCGGGATTAACTCTGGGGAGGCATATCTTGGAGAACGCAGAGGCTCAATCTGATTTTTATTTGAAGCCTGACGAGTCTCAGTTGCAGGTTCCAGTGTTCGCGCAGCCGCGTGATATTCTTAACCCCTTTGCTATTGAGAAGGAGGTTCCTCTGAAGGAGGTTTTGGAGCGTCACGCAGAGATGGCGGCCAAGAAGAAAGGTCTCAAAGGGAAAGCTACTCTCTGCGATGTGGGTGCTGCGCATATTCCTAGGTCAGATGGGGTTGTAGTCAGTGTGGCGACCGTGTCACCGAAAGATGCGTTGCTTTTGAAGAAACTCCAAATGGCTGGGAGCTCTGCTGACCAAGAACGCAGCCCTCAACGCCGCCATAGCTTGTAGATATGTATGTATAACTCATAGTTATAGTGTTGTAAAAACTCGTGGTTTTTGTTTAAATGAAAGTATGGGACTTTTGCACGTATATACCGTTTTGTACTTAGATATTTTGTCTTTGTTATGTGAAAGACTTTCCAAGAGTAACGATGTGCATATAATACCTTGTATTGTGTCCATAACGTATGTATTAAGTCTGTAACTTAATAAATAAACGTTTGTGGTCCATAACTGTAACAACGTGTAAATAGGCTTGTAGCGTGCTACATTTATCATTTTGAGGAACCAAGGGTCTTGGTTTCTTAGTTCGTCTAAACTTGCACAGTGTGCGTTGTTGCGCATTCATCGTGGGATGCATACTAAAGTCATAGTCGTGTATGAAGTTAGTGAGTTTGTGTACGAACTTAGGAGTCAATTGTTTTGAATCCATGTGGTGGTATGCAGCGTACTGCGAATACCACTCTATAGGAGTCAATTGTCTTGAATCCATGTTTTGTTAAACGCGCACAGTGTGCATTGAAGTGCATCCATCGTGGGATGTACTTTGAACTTACTCCAACGTCTTGACAGTAAGGTGTTTAACAAGGATACGTGATCCAATGTTGATGGGTTTGCAACCTTCTTATTCAACGAGTATGTTAGTAGGTTTACTCATCCTGTCTGCCCTCGTGTGGTCTTAATATGTGCATGCACGCCATGTAGGAAATAATATAAATAAACAGAATTGAAACATAAATGAATGATGTAAGCAGTAATGTTGAAATGTGTTGTGGAGTTAGCTAGAAACCACAACGTTTTATTAATTCTTGTAAGTTAAAAAAGTAAAGACAATTTCCTAAAAGAAAAAGTAGATACACAGACATTTATTGAGCGCTTACTAAAGTGCAGAGGTGTCAGTGTGTGGGCCGTAGCCTAAAGGTAGCATCTCTTGAGATTGCAAATGTTCCAGGTGCATGGTAGCTCGTGGCCCTTCATGTCGCGCACTTTGTACGCACCGTCGCCTAATGCCTTTGTGACCTCGTAAGGTCCTTCCCATTTGGGTCCAAGTTTGCCCATGTCTTCTGCGTGGCTTGCATCGTTGGCGTGGTATACAAAGTCCCCTGGTTTGAAAGAAGTGTTTCTGACTCTTGCATCATAATACTTCTTCATCTTTGATTTAGCGTTTGCTTCGCGGATAGCTGCCCTTTCGCGTCGTTCCTCCAACAGATCTAAGTCAATGCGTCGTTCATCATCATTTGTTGTGACGTTGACTTCCGATGTACGGATTGTTGGCATTCCAATCTCTGTTGGTATAACAGCTTCTGTCCCGTAGACAAAAGAAAAAGGTGTATCGCCGTTGCTGACTTTGATTTCTGTGCGGTGGGCCCACAGAACATGCGATAATTCGTTCGCCCATCTTCCTTTATGTTTGTCCAGGCGCGCTTTAATTCCTTCACCCAGACTACGATTCGCGCGTTCTACTAATCCATTTGTTTGTAGATGTTTAACTGACGCGAAGTGCTGTGTGATGTTTAACTGCGCGCACCAGTCTTTGAATGGGTTATCACAGAATTGTTTTCCGTTGTCCGAAATAATCTCTCCAGGTAGGCCAAAGCGGCATACAATGTTATCCCAAAAGAATCGTTTGACCTGGTTGCCTGTGATACTTGCCACTGCTTTTGCCTCTATCCATTTGGTGAAGTAGTCAATGGCGACAGTGAGGAACTTAAGTCCTCCTGCCGCGACTGGAAAAGGTCCTGCAATGTCAATTCCCCGTTTATGGAATGGCCATGGTGAGGTGATGGGTGTTAGCTCATGTTGTGGTAGACGCGGAATGGGTCTGTGGACTTGGCAGTCGTTGCATCTTCTAATCATGTCTCGCGCATCGCGGTGCATGGTAGGCCAATAGTACACGGATCGCAAGGCACGCGCTACAACAGATCGTGGTCCTGAGTGCATGCTGCAAGATCCGGCGTGGATTTCCCGTAGTACGTAGTCTTCCTGAAGAGGTCCGACGCACCTAAGCCATGGTTGTAGGAATGAACGCCGATATAGGATACCATCTCGAAGTTCGAATCTCTGCGCTGTGCGCCGTATCCGTCGAGCATCCTTTTGTTCCTGGGGGAGTGTTCCCTTGCTAATAAAATCCATGATGGGTGTCATCCATGTAGGATGTTCTTCCTCTATCACTGTGGAGATTTCCATCTCAGAGATGGATTTGTTCTTCAAGGTTTCCACCAATACCTGTTTTGACAGGTGTGCGAAGCTTGTAGATGCGATTTTACTTAGCGTATCTGCATTTTTATTTTCTCCTCGTGGGATTTGTTTGATGGAAAACTTGTCAAAATTCTTGATCAAGGACTTCGTCTTATCGAGGTATTGGATCATGTGTTCCTCTTTGGCCACTTACTCGCCTAACACGTGGTTAGCTACTAATCGTGAATCCACATTAGCTTCTAGGTTGCGTATACCCATTTGATTTGCTATGCGGAGTCCAGCCAGTAATGCTTCATATTCTGCCTCATTGTTTGTGGCTATGAATTCAAATCGCAGTGCGTAAGTGTGTTCTGTTCCATCTGGGTTGGTAAGGATAAGGCTTGCGCCTGACCCTTCTGCGCACGAAGATCCGCCCGTAAATAGAACACATGGTTCTTGTAATGGTACGTCAACCGTTGGTGATGGAGTATCAGCATCTGGCTTCTCGATAATGAAATCATCCAATATCCGTCCCTTGACCGCGGTGCGCGGCCTATAAGAGATGTTATGCTCACTCAATAACACACTCTACTTTTGTAGCCGCCCTGATGCATCAGGTTTAGAGATAACCTGCTTGATGGGTTGGTCCATAATTACAGCTATTGGATGCGCTTGGAAGTACCTGCGCAGTCTCTTAGCTGCGAATACTAAGGCTAGGACCAGTTTCTCTATAGCGGTGTAGTTAGTCTCTGTCTTCTTGAGAGCTTTGCTTACAAAGTATATGGGTGTTTGAACAAAGTTTCTGTCTGTCAATAGCACCGCGATGACTGCTCCATGGGTCGCTGATAGATACATGATCAGTTCTTCCCTTTATCGGGGTGCGACAAGCTTGGGTAGCTCTGCTAGGTTTTGTTTGAGCTGTTGGAAAGCTTCTTCCGCTTCTGGAGTCCATCGAAAATCTCCCTTTTTTGTACACTTCGTGAGTGTTTTAAAGAGAGGAAGTGACTTGTCCGCTGATTTAGACAAGAATCGATTTAGTCCGGCTAATTTGCCGTTTAGTGACTGGACTTCTTTTAGTGTGCGCGGTGAAGGTAGTTCGATGACCGCTCTTGTTTTTTCTGGGCAAGGTTTAATACCATCAGGTTCTATTAGGTATCCAAGAAACATGCCTTCTGTTGCTCCAAAAGTGCACTTCTTGGGATTCAACTTCATGTTTATTCTTCCCAATGTCTTTAACGTTTCCTCTATGTCACGCACCAATTCCTCCTCGGTATGGTTTTTTATGACTAGGTCATCAACATAGACCTCCAAATTGCGGCCCACTTGCTTCTCAAATGCGTTATCCACTAACCGTTGGTATGTGGCTCCTGCATTTTTTAAGCCAAAGGGCATTTTTGTGTAGCAATACACCCCTTGACTCATGTGGAAGGCTGTTTTTTCTTCATCCTCCTTGGCCATTTGAATTTGATGGTATCCTTTGTATGCGTCTAGGAAGCATTTAAAGGGATACCCGCACAAGGATTCTACTTTCCAATCAATTTCTGGTAGCGGATAGCAGTCTTGTGGACATGCTTTGTTGAGATCGGTGAAGTCCACGTACATTCTCCAGCTACCATCACTCTTCTTTACCATCACTGGGTTGGAAAGCCAATCGTGGTAATAAACTTCTCGCATGATACCCGCGTCCACGAGCTTGTGCACTTCCTCCAAGATAGCTTTTGCGCGTTCTGGAGCCTTGCCATGTTTTTCTGCCGTATTGGAGGATATCCTTGTTGGATTTCTAGCTTGTGTTCCGTAATGGCTCTTGGCACTCCGGTCATGTGTTTGGGTTCCCATGCAAAGATGTTTAGGTTCTTTTGCAATAATGCGCACACAGCTGCTTTGCCCTTGTCGGACAGTGATCCCCCAATTGATATCTCTTGGTCAGGATAATCTGGGTGGATTGCAACTTTCAGGTTTGTCACTTTGGTTGTGTGCTGTTCTGGAGCGTGCGGAACTTCATCTGTCACTATGTTGCATTCTCTTGGAGATGCAGTGGTGTTGTAGAGGGTGACGATCCCTCCTTCCACTGGGAACTTGAGCATCCCATGTGCTGTGGATGGAACTGCACGCATGGCTGATATTCCTGGTCTCCCAATGATGCCATTGTATGACGAGGGAGACCTGATTACCATGAAGTTCATCCAGGCTGTTGTGGAATGGTATTCATTACCGATTACCACAAGTATGCGTAATTGTTCCATGGACCAAATCTTTTCACCTGTGAATCCAGTCAGCGATGTCGTGGCCGGAATTAACTGGTTTTGTATCTCAGGTTGTAGCCTCTTGAAGCAGTGTTCGTACATGATATCCGCAGACGCTCCTCCGTCAACATACATGCGGTGGATATCGTGACCCCCCGCTTGTATCTCGATGGTGAGTGGTTCTACCACTGCGTTGTCCGCAGTAAGAGTGGGGAAAGAGATTTGGTTTCCCTTGGAAAATCTTTGGCTGACTTTTTGTTTCGTATTTCGCTGCCATGATTGTAGCATGTATATTGTGTCAGCCTTACTTTTTGGTATCTCTTTTTTGGCCCCATTCTTTAGTCTATCTTTCCCCTCTTTAATGTTTTTAACAAGGTGGTCCATCTTCCCTTCTTTTACTAATTTGTCAATTAGCTGACGTAATTGGACGCACTCGTTAGTAGTGTGACCCTTCTGCTCATGGTATTCGCAGTATCCTCCTCATATGCGCTTCTCTTCTGGAGTGCGCATAGGTGGAGGTTTTGGGAAATTTGCTCCTTCTGCCGCGAATATTTCCTTAGGGGTTTTTTTGAGTGGGACATACTTGTCGTTATCCCTTCCACTACCTTGGTTGCGGTAATTCCTGTTGCGGTTTCCACTTTGATCATTGGATTGTCTCCTAGACTGTTCTTGAGGTTTAAAGGTTGAGTAACCTTTTTTGATGTCTGCCGCCGCTGCTTCCCCTTGGATGAAAGATCTGGTGCGCTTTGTTAGCTCATCAAAGATTTGGGGTACTTTATCGTTTAGCTTTCGTATCAGCTCTGGGTTGTTGATCCCGTTCATGAACCCTGAGATTTTTAGTACCTCGGAGCATGCCTTGACTTGTATGCATTCATCCTTGAAGCGCTCCATATAAGCGCTTGTGGATTCCCCTTGGCGCTGCTTCACTCTGCCACAGGGTTCTTTGCGCACTACTTTCGTTGCGTAAAATTTAGGCGGAATGCCTTCCGCAACTCTTCAAACCCATTGATGCTTCGTCGTGGAAGCTTGCTGAACCATGTTCGTGCATTCCCTACTAAGGTAGAGTTGAACATATGGCACCACACAGGTTGTGGCCAATTTTCGATAGCAGCCGCTGACTCGAAAATTTTTAGGTGATCATCAGGATCACCTATTACATCATATGTTTTAACATTGGTGGGCATGCGCCTTCTCTTGTCATCTGAGAAATCGCTTATGCGTCGCGTGAACGCATCAAACTTTTGGCGACGCCAAGGAAGGGAAATATCTTCATCCTCCTCGTACCGACGTCAGTTTTTAGATTTCCAATGTCCCGTCTCTCTATCCTCGTTGTCCGAGGAGTTACTTGAAGAGGAGTTGTTCCATCTGTGACGCTTGCACCGTTTTTCCTCGGAGACCGAGTTTGAAGGGCTTGTACTTGGGGAGTAGTGTTTCCCAAGCCTATCTTGGATTCTTCTGCTTCCTGACCTTGAGACGCTTACGCTCGGTGAGCGTTGTCGTCCAAGTCTATCTTGCATCCTGCGGCTACCAAGCCTAGCGTGGACATTGGTGTACCTCACGTTGTCTTCGTATTCCTCCGAGTATTGAGAGTTAGATGTTGTACCAAGTCTATCGTGAACATTGGTGCGCCTCTCATTGTTTCCGCGCTTATAGTGGCGCGGTGGAGATTTTTCTTGGCCAAAGTCTAGCCGGTTTTGCAGGCCGTGGCTTGACCTTCTTTTTGCCTCCTCTCGCATGAGACTAGTTAAAGTCTCTTAATGTTGGGACACAAAATCGTTTAATGTCACCTCAGGTGTATACTCTTCTACTGCGAGGATGTCCGTCTCCGCACGGGGTTCCCTCTCTCTATTAGGTGCTCCTGGTGGCACAGTGTTGTCCGCTATGGGTGCCGTTTGGTGGGGAGTGGTAAAGAGAGTGCGCTGAATGTCCTCAGCGCTTGGGACTACGGTAGTGGCTTGGGTTGTCCCCAAAGGCAATTCTACCGTGGTAGGAATTGGAGTTATATTCGACTCGCGATGACTAGGCGCACTGGTTGTTCCAGAGATTGGCCTTGGAGTCGAATCTTGATGCTTCTTCCTATGTGAATCATCACGTGTTTTCTCCGGCTGCGGAGTCCGCTGCCCTGAGTTCTTGTTTTTCGGCATTCTGGTCTTGAGTTCTTAGTGTAGGGTCCCACGGATGGCGCCACTTGTTGATACAAAAGTTGGGCTTACCTTGTTTGGACTCCTGCTCTCGTATCAATTAGAACTTTAGTGCTTATGAAACTTGCGCACTAAGAAATTAAACAACACCATTAGGCTTATCGTGGGATTGTCTCCCACAATTAGACTCCGGCGTGAGAGTAAGTAATCGGTTTTAGGGTTTTGTTGAAGAGTTAGGGATTGTGTGAATCATACCTTTAATGAGAATGTATCATTCTATATATATGGGCGCAGAAACCATGTAGGTTTCTTGCTCCTTACTCTTCGCACACGTGGTGCTTATCCGGGGTAAGGATATCTATTCCGTAAATAGAAGATCCTTATCGTATGACCGGGTAGTTTGGTTGGGCTTCGGACTTCGTGAGTCCAAGCCATTGGTATTATGGCCCAAGTCATTTGTCATGATAGCCCACTCGTGGTGGGTTTGGGCTTAGTAATGTTTTTCATTTGGGCTCGTGGCCCAACTATAGACTATACGTCATCAATACCTTTTACTTTGTTTCGTATTATTTCCTCAACTTTAATTCCATTATTCCTCGAACGCATTAAGAGAACCTAAAAGCACAAATATAACCAGTTAAGCACCAAAAGTTCATATAAACAACCAATAAATAAACATAAAAGTGACGATAACGTGTGTAAATATATGTATGAAATACGCGTTATCTCTATATTTACATGTTGGGTCACTGAATTCCCCAATAATCATCCAACAAGGATTTGAACATAAAATAACCTAAGTGTCGTAAACACAAACAAGTCACTGAGTGAACAGTATCTCAGTGAGTCATCTTCAGGATGCTTAGAGCGAGTCTATTAAGAAAGGTTCACCATTCAGTGAGGCGGAACTCATTGAGTGCTATCTAAGCCAATAAGAAGGTGATGGGTTTAGTGAGGATGACAATAACTCACTGAACCCCCAAGACTCCTCAACAACGATTAAGGTACTGAAGACTGATGACTTGAATACTGAAGATTTGGCGGGACTGGGCGGGAAAGTTTGAACTGGTTCACTAAAGTGTTTTATCACTTTAAGGTCAAAGTTTCCCCAAATGGTTAAATCCTGTCTGTCATTAGAAAGCACCTTTTGGACTTAACCCAAAGAATGTTCCCTTGCCAGAGAATAAAATCTATCAAGATTTTATTAAGGAAGGCTTATGTCCATTGTGTATTATAGTTGTTCATACTTGTGTATAAATAGGCAACATAAGTGAGGAGTAAAAGTTGACAAGTTTGTGCAATTAATACTAGGCATTCACAAACCACTTTTACTCCTCCAAAGAACAACACAGTCCCTGAGATAGCTCAGTGAGACCTTTAGTTGTCACTCAAACTTTGTTTGAGTTTAGTAAGGAGTACATACCATACTTGTCATTTCAATCCCAATTGCTATTCCGCAAACACTTGGGTATAATTCTTTGATTAACTTCTAATAAGAATTAAACGTTGAAAATTACTCTTTTCTCTTTACATTTATCTTTGTTGTTAATCTCTTATACATCTGTGTTAAAAGCCATATATCCTTGTTAGTTTAACTCTCTAGTTATTATTAACCAAGTAAAAGGGACCAACAAGTGGTATCAGAGCCTCTGGTTTGTAAAACTTTTCTATATATGTCTTCAAAACTAAAAGAGTGCTCAAAAGTTTTTAAAATCGAGATCCCACCATGGCTGACTCAGATGTTCCCCAACTTGTCGACAAAAAGGGTGGAAGTTATTCAGCAACTGACCCTCGACTTGAAGTTGGAAAATTTAACAAGTGGAAGAAGCACATGCTCTGCTACTTGACTGGGATGGAACCATATTACATTAAGTTAATTAATAATGGTCCATATGTCCTAACAACTGCTCAAGGTTTAGTCAAACCTAAAGCTCAGTGGACCCCAGATGAAAGGAGGGTGGTCAATCAGGACCAGCGCCTGAAAAGCATCATTATATCATGTCTTCCTGACGATTTAATGGAATCAGTGATTAACTGTCCTACTGCCAAGCAGACCTGTACTGACCTGGTTCATAGCTATGAAGGGCCTTCTGATACCAAGGAGAATAGAATCATAGACCTGAAGCTTGAATACAATACCTTCAGGGCCAAAGATTCTGAAAGTCTCTCAGAGACTTATACTTGGTATAAGACCCTCCTGAATGAGCTGACCAATGATGGTGTAATTTTGTCAAAGCATGAAATCAATGTTAGCTTTGTCAACAGTCTCCCTGACAAGTGGTTAAACTTCTCTTAGGGGTTGAGAAATGCTAACCATATCCAGAACCTTGAGCTCCCTGCAATTTATGGGAAGTTTGTCTATGAAGACAACTTAATAACCAGGAGATACTCTGGTAAATCTCAAGAGACCAAAAATGCCTTGACAATTTCACCCATATCAACTGCTTTCTACTCCAATGGTGTTGTGCAGGATTTCCAAGATGAATCTGATGATGAGGTTGATCAAAGAACCAGTGAAGAGTACCTAAATGATCTACAAATTGAATTTCATGAAAGGGCACTCCTTGCAAACTCAAGAAGGTTCTTCAAAAGAAACAAAAAAATTTCTAACTCAAAAGCAAATGACAACTCTGAGTGTTTTAAATGTGGTAAAAAGGGTCATTTTGCAAAAGATTGTTTCTCAAAAACAACCTCTGAACCATCTTACAAATTTCAGGAAACAACTCTTTTTCAGGAACTAGCAAATTTCAACCTAAGATGCTTCAATCTAGTCAGTCTTTTCAAAATAAAATTGAAAAAGCTCCTCAAATAGATTTTGAAGCCAAATACAGGAAGGCTAAGGCCAAATTTGCTCTTTTTGAGTCTCCTTCTACAGTCAGTCAGTTACCTCAGGCTCCAAAACCTTCTCAGGCAAAGAACAAGGGGCTTGTAGCTGAAGCATTTAACTGGGATGAGGTTGAAGTATCCTATGCTGATGATGAAGAAGTTCACATCAATGCCCTGATGGCTCTCTCAGAGGATAACAAGCTTGCTGTTGGAAAAGGTCATGCAAGAAATGGTGAATGGGTGAACATCACAATGAGGAAGGTAAACATCTTACTTTCTATGGATGATGATGCTGATTGGAAATCTTACTTAGATTATATTAATGTTGATCTTAAGTATGTTGAAGAGCAAAGACTTAATTTGTTTTCTACATTTAACAAACTGAGTTTTGAATTAAATCAATGTAGAGATGAACTACTTGTTTTAAAACAAGCTAAGCTTGAAAGTGTAACACTTCAAATTCAAAATTCTGAACTTGTAAAACAAAATCAAGCTCTTCAAGAAGAACTTAAGAAAGAAAAGGCTGTTATTTGGAAATGGGCTCAGACGAACCCCAAACTTTATGACACATTGAGTCTCACTCCCAACACCAAAAGGCTGCTATGGGTGAAGATCAACTCACTGAAGTGTCTGGGGAGAGTAGCCATTCAACAACCTTTTTGTCAGCAAACATACTCTCTAGCAAAGAACTTTCTCCTAAACCCAGTGATTGGATTGAAAGAGTCAATCCTGACAGTAAGCTGCCAAACTTTAACACTGGAAGAATTCTAGAGCCTGAAAGTCAGGCTATTAAGGAGTTGCTAGGAGTCACTGATGAACCCAATCTTACTGAGTCCATCACTGAGTCTAAGTCAGATCCACAATCACCACTCCCTCCACTGAAACAACTTCAGGGAGCAGCACTTAGTTCAGACCTTGCACCACCATTTTATCAACCTCACTCTCCTAAGGAGAAAACAAATCCAGGAATAACCATCCTGAAGAGACCTACCTCTGTACTTCCTGAAAACCACACACCTTCAGTATCTACTGAAGTGAAACCTGATAACACTAATTCAAAAGTTGATCAGCTAGCTGAACTTGTCAAGATGCTAAGTGAAAAAATAAAGTCCACTAAAAAACCCTCTGGCTCAAAATCAAAACAGCCATCAGCATCCTCAAGTTCCTCCAAACCAAAAACCACATCCAGATCTTCAGTGAGATGTGAGTTGTGCAATTATCCAAATCACACCACTGATAAATGCTACAGAGTCCTGTTTTGCATGATATGCAAACAAGAGGACCACAGAACATGTGATCACATCTCTCACACTGCCTCTTCAAAGACACAAGGTCTTTACAAAACACAAGGCTATCAGTATGCCTCATCCTCCAAACAGAGACTAAAGGCTAAGCCTTATTTGCCATGTCCTCACTGTGGTTTCAATGATCATCTTCCTGATGATTGTATGATGAAAACCTGCTGTGACATTTGTGGAGATCCCTCCCACGAAACCAAGGGGCATGACAAAATCATTCAGTCCAGAAGAAAAACTCTTACAAACACTTCTCAGTCTACTGAGTCATCAACAACCACAAAGTGCAAAACATGTGGTAGCTCAGTACACTCAACTTCAGATCATGATTCATTAGGTATGTTCAAGAAGTCCTTGAGGACTAAGCCCACTAGGAGGTGGGGTAACAAGAAAAACTAACCCAGTTTACTATTTGTGCAGAAACACATCAGGGATCCTACTTGGCACCTCGACAGTGGATGCTCAAGGAGTATGACTGGTGTGAAGAGTTACCTGCACAAATATGTGGAAGAACCAGGACCCAAGGTAGTATTTGGTGATAATTCATCAGCTCCTACTGAAGGTTATGGTTCAGTAAACTGCAATGGTATAGTTTTTACAAGAATAGCTTATGTAAATGGTCTGAAGTACAATCTGATAAGTGTGAGTCAACTATGTGATGCAAAATACATAGTTCTGTTTGATGACAAGAGAGGGACCATCTTGAATGCCAACAAGGAAGTTGTGTTGATTGCCCCTAGGAGGGATGACGTTTATGTCCTAGACATGTCATCCCTTACTCAAAATGGGACTTGTCTATTCTCAAAGGCAAGTGAGACAATCAACTGGCTCTGGCATAAGAGACTCTCTCATCTCAATTTCAAGAGCATCAAAAATCTGGCCAAACAGAACAAAGTTCTTGGCCTTCCATCCCTAGTGTATACCAAAGACAAGCCTTGTTCTGCTTGTGAAAAAGGAAAACACCATAGGGCATCTTTCAAAACCAAAAAATCATTCTCCATCAAAAGCTGCCTGCATCTTCTCCACATGGACTGGTTTGGACCTGTCAGTCCCATGTCCATTCATCATGAGAAGTATACTCTGGTCATCATGGATGAATACTTAAGATACACTTGGGTTTACTTCCTTACCAAAAAGAGTCAAGCAGCTGACACAATCATGTCATTTGTCAAGAACATTGAAAATCAAAATGATGTCAAAGTTAAACAAATTAGAACTGACAATGGCACTGAATTCAAAAACCATGACCTTGAGTGTTTTTTGTGATGAGAAAGGAATTTCTCAGAATTTCACTTCTCCCTATACTCCTGAACAAAATGGAGTAGCTGAAAGAAGAAATAGAACACTCATTGAGGCACCAAGGACAATGTTAAATGGCTAAGTCCTCTCAAAACATTTTTGGACTGAGGCAGTCAAAACAGCTTGCTACACTCAAAATAGGTCAATCATTGTGAAAAGGCACAATAAGACTCCTTATGAGATATTCAAAGGAAGGATCTCTGACATTAGCTACTTTCATGTATTTGGGTGTCCTGTGTTTATTCATAATCACAAGGATCACTTGGGTAAATTTGATGCCAAAGCTGATGATGGATACTTCCTGGGATATTCTCTGGTTTCCAAAGCCTTCAGGGTGTTTAACACAAGGAGACAACAAACTGTGGAAACTTATCACATTACTGTTGATGAGAGCACTGAATCCATCAGGTTCTCCAGTTCCTCAATTGAAGAAATTGGTATTGATGATTCTTCAAGGTATCCTCCTGATGAGTATCTCCCTGAAAATCACCCTTCAACTCAATACCAAGTTGATGCTGATGTCTCTTACTACATCATCCCTCACAATCTACCCCAACCAACCATCAGTGAGTTCATTGAAACTCAACAAGTCTCAAATAAGACAGCACCTACTGAACCAATTGTTCAGGAACCCTCAGAACAAACTGTTCCCACTAATGTCACTGAAGTACATAATCTTGAGTTACCTCAGGTTCCTGTAACTGAACCTACTCCTCAAGTAAATCAGGCTTCTACAAGCTCTAACTCCTATCCTAAACCTCAGGATAGCTGGACCAGATCCAAAGTTATTGAGCTTGTGAACATTATTGGTGAGCCCACTGAAGGCATGCTTACCAGAAGCATGGCTGCTAAACTCAAGGCTGCCACAGCCAATATATGTCTTTATGCTAACTATCTCTCGGAAATAGAGCCTAAAAATATCAAAGAAGCCCTGACATATGAAAGTTGGGTTCAGGACATGAGAGATGAACTGGAACAGTTTGACAGAGATGATGTCATGACCCTTGTTGAATGCCCAAATGGTGTTCTGGTCATTGGTATGAAATGGGTCTTCAAAAACAAGACTGATGAAAATGGCACAGTCATAAAAAACAAAGCAAGACTTGTTGCCAAAGGATATAACCAATAGGAAGGTATAGACTATGAGGAAACCTTTGCACCTATTGCTAGAATGGAAGCCATCAGGATCTTCCTAGCCTATGCAACTTACATGAACTTTAAAGTTTACCAAATGGATGTCAAAAGTGCATTCCTTAATGGTAACATCAAAGAAGATGTCTATGTGCAACAACCTCCTGGCTTTGAAAGTAGTGAATTTCCTAACCATGTCTACAAGCTTAACAAGGCCCTTTATGGACTGAAACAAGCTCCCAAGGCATGGTATGAAACACTTTCAGCCTTCCTGATCCAAAACAAAATTTGTCAGAGGAAAGATTGACAACACTCTGTTCATCTACAGAACAAAAAGTGATGTCATCTGATGTACGTGGGAATTGCGCCCTCGCAACAGGTTTTACCTCTCAAGGGATCTTGAGAAGCTTACAACCCCCACCAGGCAGTGTACCTGATCGTTGTAGTATAGTATAGTGACAAGTACCGAGGGATTGATCGTTCAACTCAGGAATAGTGTCGTTAGGATTGAAATTAATCTAACTAGGTCTAAAGGTGAAGGATGATTCTTTTTGTGTTTTTATATTTTATGAAAAGCAGGTAAAAAAATCTCGGGTATTGGAAGGAAGGGTGGAATTAGTTACTAATCAACTAACCCAAAAGCTACTAATTAAACTAATGTGCAAGAAAATAAACTAAGGTTCTACAAGGGATGAGAAGCATGTCTACCCATGATATGTTACTCCTTGCTAGCTATCAAATTCTACCTATTTAATTGTCACACCTTGTTTTAATTGACGGGTTGTATTCCTTAATACTAGTCGTAGGGTCGTGTACGATCTTCCCTAACTCTATAAGCTCCTACTTCACTCCTATGTCGAGCCGTTAAAAGCTCCTAATATGGGATCATTAGAATTCTCTTATGCATTAAATACAACCATATAATCGTAGTACACCTCCGATCATGTTTCTTAAGACATTCAAGCAAGTTACCAATTGGAAGTCTGCCAGTTTTCTTAAGCCTAACATCGAATTCAATCAACCAAAAAAGAGACAATAGGAATCAGGAATTATAAGCTAAATCAACTAGACCTATTGAAGTTGTCACACCTTAATTGATGAAGATAGACACAAACATCAACAAAGACATCAATAAGATCTAATCAATTATATACAAGTTTCACATAATCATAAGTAGACACAAGATGAATTAGCCAAGCATAATTAATGAAGAACAAACAACAATAATGATAATTGAAGACATGAATTAAGATAGAATCAACAAACCATTACAAGATGTTTATGGAGTGATTGAAATCCTCTAAGTTGCTGGAAAAACACCTACCTAAACCCAGGAATCGACCTTAGGGTTTAGGGCCTACAAAAAGTCAAGTTATGATGTTATTTTAATAGGCTATTTTCTGCCCGGCCCATCCTGATGGCGTCACAACCATTTTTTCACCAAATCAAAGATTTTTTCATCCCGATCGTTTCTTTTTTTTGAATCGCTCAAATCCGAGTTCGTATGCAAAAGTTATGGCCAAAATAGTGTCAGCTACTCCGCGCGCAAGTTGTGATTTTCTCGATCATCTTGTGACGGTTTTACTAAGGTTTCTTCTTGTGTAAGCCTTCTTCCTGACGTCGTCACTCTATATCATCTGACGTCGTCAGGTTGAATCCTGACACCGTCATGTGTAAACTTACTCTGGGCCGTCACGTGTAATCTGACCTTGACGACCTTGGTGACGCCGTCAGGTCAAATTGCCTTGAAATAGTTCTGGGCCGTCATGTGTATTTACCATATCCACCTCTTTTGCCAAGCTTGACGCCGTCACACTTAGAGCCTTGACACCGTCAGGTACTGTTCCCAGCAAGGATTTTGAGACTTTGTCGTTTTCTTCACTTTTATGCTCCAAAAACGTTCAAAATGCTTCCTTTTCCAGATTTCTCTCCAAAAGTACCTAAAATGACAAAAGGAACGATTTAGGGCAGTAATGATCAAATAATCACGAATTCAGGCTTAAATGACCTCTTAAAAGCGGTACACTTTTCGCCTAATCAAATACCCTTACACTTGAGATTTGCTTGTCCTCAAGCAAATGCGCTTTTATTCTAATCAAAATACAAGCTAGGGGTCATTTAACACTAATATAAAAGTAATTAGAACAAATAATCGTTCCACTAAAAACCAAAAACAAGCACGGAGGTTATACACTAGCACCTCACAAATAGTGTTTAGATACTCACATCTCTCGGGTGTAATAAAGTGATATCACAATATGGAAATGGAAAACATCTCAATACCTGTCATAGCAAATAGATTACAATAGGCTTGGGAAATGATCAAACCTCCACCACTTGGCGTAAGCACCTAGGATAAACTATCAAAAAGGTCTTTTAAAGGGTTATAACGTTAGGTGTAGGGATATGGAAAACACGGTTTTGTTGGATAAAGGCTATATTTACTGGTGGCGAGTTAATCATCTTGGTTAATTACATGTACAATATCGCGTTGCTAAGCCAAAACACGACTCGACTTAAGCTAATGAAAATCTAACAAACTATGAAACAATCATAAAATAAACGGGATGGTAGTCCATATGTTTTTCTTTTTTTTTTCTTTTCCTTTTTTTTTTTTTTTTTTTTTTTTTTTTTTTTTTTTTTTGCATACACTTTTACCCTACCATCCAAAATAATGCATCATAGGGAATTTGCACTCTCCCCTTACACTTGAATTTTTACATACTTTACAATAAACTACTTCTAATAACTCGAATCAAGATAATCAAAACACTTTGAGTACTTTTAAATATTAACGCACATATGGGGGTAATAAATTGATGTCTTCCCCATTACTCCATATTATCAGTACTTTACCCATGAGTCCCAAAACAATATGTACAAGATATGACTCGACTTAGTAACCATGTAATCAATTAGATAATTAACTAAGGGTTTAAACATGTAACAATAATGCACTAAAAATGAGTGCATACAAGGAAGACTAAGGCGATTTGGTTGCACATTTGGGGTGGATTGTTAACAAATTCTTCCTTTAAGTAAAATACTTAAAGTTAGAAACGAAAAGATAGGCTCGGAGGGGTGTACTAGGGGTATTGTGTACTAAAAATGAGTACAACGCAAAGGTGTGGGAAAAATTAATTGACTTTACTAGTCAATTTAATTAACTTAAGTGGTCAAGTAATGATGATACGGGTTTAACACATGGGTGATCCTAATGCCTCTTATCATGTAGTAAATCCTACTACACGAATGTAGTCTCACTAGCGGTCTCGGGATGCATCACTAACGCAAGTTCTGGAATCTAAGTACTACCGGTACACTCATAAGCACTAATAATTAATGCTTTTCCTAACAAATCTAAAGGCGAACCTCACATATTTGGGTGGAAATTTTTTTTGAGTGGTACGGTTTTGTGCTAGCCATACAACTCCTATCCATGAGACGCTTGTTAAGGCTAAAGTTTCACTCCTAAATGTTGTAAAAAAATTTAAATTTGGCGCTAAAATTGCCCTAACAAGTATTTCTCTTAGTTTTATTACACAACTACTATCGAACAAACAAACTCAAGTGCAATTGTATCCTCTAAGGTATCATCATTTACCCTCCCCTTACACTTAGGATGAACATTGTCCCCAATGTTCAATTAAAGGATGTAGAAGTAAAGCAGGTAAAAGAATGAAAACAAATATTCCCCTGATTCGTTCGGTGTGGATAGTGTGTCAACAAGGTTAGATCTTCCTCCAAGAAAATGAACTTTGAAAGCTTCCCTCCAGAAATATAAATCATCTTCTTGTCCCATGTAACCTGTTAAACCTAAGAAAACAATCACAAAAACCCAAAGCATCAATCTGAACAAAGAAAACTCACAACTATATGTAATTCCAGACTTAGGAATAAAAACAAAACAATTAAAGATATAATGCTTGTGGAATGAATGTTTGCAGATTTCCTGGAGTTTATAAAACTAAAGAATCAACAAAAACTTTAAGACTCCGGTATAAACAAAACTCGCAAAATTTTTCAGAATTTTTGTACCTGACGCCGTCAGAATGTTCTTGCAAAAATCTCATGTTAAGTTTCCGGAAAATTTCTGGAAAAACTTATGCCTTACTTCCTGGAAAATCCTGCAAAACATCATTATGACTCGATACAAGCATTTGACTCAAACAATTACTAATACACATGTTTATTTAACATTGTTGTGGTTCATGCTCAATTTCGTTCTTATAAACCAATTTGGATCTCCCTTACACTTATCTTTTGCAAAATACCTTTATATGCAATTAAGACGAAGTTAAAAAAAAATAAGGCATTTTCACAATTTACTTTGAAACATGAGCAATAAACAATAAAAATAAAACATGCATACGAAAACAAATAAAATCAAATAAACAAACAAACAAACAAACAAATAAAGCTTGGGTTGCCTCCAATAAGCGCTTGTTTTTGTTCGAGTCACGAGCCTGACTCTACCCTTATTTAACGGAAATAGGGGAGGTTTTCCCTACACTTTGAATTAAGTGCGGGTGGAAGTAGCGATACACACCCTTAGGGTGGAAATATGCCACGTGAGGTGAAGGGGGTGAGTGAATGGCTTCCTTCATCCTAAAAATACTCGGATAATATTGGTTGATGGGTGGGTCGGTTCCTTTTTGTCTTCTAGAAATATATCTAAGGATGGAAAGGTGTGTAAAGATTGAGGTTCCGGTTCATCAACACTAGGAAATTCCTTAGAACTAGGAGTAAGGTTATCACTACAAGTATTCAAACCTATATCCTCAAGTGGTGCTTGGTCCAAGGGTTCTACCTCCATCGGAATTCCTAAAGTTTCTTCTATTTCTTCCGGGTAAGTCACGGGCGGTGTGTGTGCCTCAAATGATGGTTGAGTATTTTGTGGGCTTATGTTATTGACCTCATCATTCTACGTGTCAAGATCACCTATATCCTCATCATGTGTTTTGGTAGAATCTATCCTAAGCATTCTCCTAAATATCTCACGTGCCTCTCTAGGCATCTCAACTTCTATGTCCAAATCATAAGGATCTTCCTCAATAATCTTATGTTCAATTTTCCTAAAGGATTCATCATGTGTTCCTTGAGATTCAAAGTCATCGATCATAAAACCTAGGTCTTTTTGATCAATGTGATCATGCTCGGCTAAATCCTCCTCAATTATTTTCCTAGGTAGTGATAAAAGCAAACCTAGTGCTTCATCCAATTTATGGTTTATTGGTATAGCTTTATCCATAATTCCTTGGTAAACTAGGTCGCTTTTCCAATTGGCCTCACTAAAACGAGATCCTAAACATGGAGGTTGTTCATAAGAATCTATCCTAGATGAAGGCTCATATGATTCATAGGTGCCTCTAAATAAGGTATTTTGAACTCTTTGGTGTTCTAGCCACTCAACCTTATCTTGCAATCTTAGAAGTCTAAGTGAAAAGTCCATTTGAAGCAAATTACAAACAAAATAACAAAGAAAAGATAGACTACGAGAAAGCTACAAAAATAAAAAGAAAAAAAAATCTCACTTGATAGGAATCTAATGAGTAGACCTAATCAAAATAAATTTCAACCTAAGCAATAACTATTCCCCTGTCTGCGACGCCAAAAACTTGATGTACGTGGGAATTACGCCCTCGCAACAGGTTTTACCACTCAAGGGATCTTGAGAAGTTTACAACCCCCACCATGCAGTGTACCTGATCGTTGTAGTATAGTATAGTGACAAGTACCAGGGGATTGATCGTTCAACTCAGGAATAGTGTCGTTAGGATTGAAATTAATGTAACTTTGTCTAAAGGTGAAGGATGATTCTTTTTGTGTTTTCATATTTTATGAAAAGCAGGTAAAAAAATCTCGGGTATTGGAAGGAGGGGCGGAATTAGTTGCTAATCAACTAACCCAAAAGCTACTAATTAAACTAATGTGCAAGAAAATAAACTAAGGTTCTACAAGGGATGTTAAGCATGTCTACCCATGATATGTTACTCCTTGCTAGCTATCCAATTCTACCTATTTAATTGTCACACCTTGTTTTTATTGACGGGTTGTATTCCTTAATACTAGTCGTAGGGCCGTGTACGATCTTTCCTAACTCTATAAGCTCCTACTTCACTCCTATGTCGAGCCGTTAAAAGCTCCTAACATGGGATCATTAGAATTCACTTATGCATTAAATACAACCATATAATCGTAGTACACCTCCGATCATGTTTCTTAAGACGTTCAAGCAAGTTACCAATTGGAAGTCTGTCAGTTTTCTTAAGCCTAACATCGAATTCAATCAACCAAAAAAGAGACAATAGGAATAAAGAATTATAAGCTAAATCAACTAGACCTATTGAAGTTGTCACACCTTAATTGATGAAGATAGACACAAAGATCAACAAAGACATCAATAAGATCTAATCAATTATATACAAGTTTCACACAATCATAAGTAGACACAAGATGAATTAGCCAAGCATAATTAATGAAGAACAAGCAACAATAATGATAATTGAAGACATGAATTAAGATAGAATCAAC
This sequence comes from Artemisia argyi, assembly GCA_030686995.1. NCBI lineage: Eukaryota > Viridiplantae > Streptophyta > Magnoliopsida > Asterales > Asteraceae > Artemisia > Artemisia argyi. The sequence continues at coordinate 43,990,910 of CM060700.1, forward strand.
AAACCATTACAAGATGTTTTATGGAGTGATTGAAACCCTCTAAGTTGCTGGAAAAACACCTACCTAAACCCAGGAATTGACCTTAGGGTTTAGGGCCTACAAAAAGTGAAGTTATGATGTTATATTTATAGGTTATTTTCTGCCCGGCCCATCCTGACGGCGTCAGCCCATAAGGAGTGATGGCGTCACAACCATTTTTTCACCAAATCAAAAAATTTTTCTTCCCGATCGTTTCCTTTTTTAAATCGCTCAAATCCAAGTTTGTATGCAAAAGTTATGGCCAAAATAGTGTCAGCTACTCCGCGCGCAAGTTGTGATTGTCTCGATCATCTTGTGACGGTTTTACGAAGGTTTCTTCTTGTGTAAGCCTTCTTCCTGACGTCGTCACTCTATATCATCTGACATTGTCAGGTTGAATCCTGACACCGTCATATGTAAACTTACTCTGGGTCGTCACGTGTAATCTGACCCTGGCGGCCTTGGTGACGCCGTCAGGTCAAATTGCCTTGAAATAGTTCTGGGCCGTCATGTGTATTTTTCATATCCACCTCTTTTTCCAAGCTTGATGGCGTCACTTGTAGATCCTTGACGCCGTCAGGTACTGTTCCCAGCAAGGATTTTGAGACTTTGTCGTTTTCTTCACTTTTATACTCCAAAAACGTCCAAAATGCTTCATTTTCCAGATTTCTCTCCAAAAGTACCTAAAATGATAAAAGGAACGATTTAGGGCAGTAATTGATCAAATAATCACGAATTCGGGCTTAAATGACCCCTTAAAAGTGGTACACTTTTCGCCTCATCATCATCCTGGTTCAAGTGTATGTTGATGACATCATCTTTGGCTCAACAAGTTACAAACTTTAAAAACAGTTTGAAAAACTGATGACCACAAAGTTTGAAATGAGCATGATGGGTGAACTCACTTACTTTCTTGGACTACAAATCAAACAAACTGACAGAGGGATATTCATGTGTCAAGAAAAATACCTATAGGAACCTACTGAAGAAGTATGAGCTCACTGACTGCTCTTCAGTAAAGACTCCTATGGTTCCTCCAAACAACCTTGGCCCTGACCTCACTGGCAAATCAGTGAACCAAACCCAATATAGGGGAATGATAGGCTCCCTGATGTACTTACTTGCATCTAGGCCTAATATCCAATTCTCAGTCTGTATTTGTGCCAGATATCAGGCTGATCCAAAAGAGTCTCATCTCACTGCTGTCAAGAGAATCATCTGGTAACTGAAGGGTACACCAAACCTTGGTTTATATTACCCAAAATGTTCAGGATTTGATCTCAAAGGGTACACTGACTCTGACTATGCAGGCTGCAATATGGACAGAAAAAGTACCTCAGGATCCTGTCAATTCCTTGGTGGTAAACTTGTGTGTTGGAGGACAAAGAAACAACAGTCAGTGGCCATGTCCTCAGCTGAAGCTGAATATGTGGTTGCTGCAGGATGTTGTGCAAATGTACTATGGATGAAGAGCCAACTAAGTGACTATGGCATTCAGTACAAGATGGTACTCATCTTTTGTGATAACACTAGTGCCATAGCCATCTCAAATAACCCAGTGCTTCATCAAAGAACCAAACACATTGACATCAGATACCATTTCATCAGGGACCACATCATGAATGGAGAAATTGAATTACATTTCATCCCCACTGAATATCAGTTAGCTGATATCTTTACCAAACCGTTGGATGAACCCACTTTCACCAGGCCGAAAGCTGAATTGGGCATGTTGGACATAGAATCAGGCAACTGATTTAAAAATGTACCATCCTGATGTAAATTCTCTAGGTCCCTGAACAAACCCATTCCTGAATGATAAATCATTCAGGGGGCTCAAGATGTCAAATGGCATTGAATACCCTAACTAAATGCTCTAAGTACTTAGTTAGTAAATGTCCCAGGTAGGTAACTGATTCCTATTAAATATAGGAATATATGTCGCTTACACAATTGGCATCCACATCTTTCTCACCAATACCACTGAGCATTAAATGCTCCCACACACACAAATAGTTGTGATGATATCTCTCTGCAAAAGTGTCTTTTTGCATAACCACACAACTGTTCACCCTATCATGTTGAGAAAAATTGGGGTAATGGGAATCGTGCTATTTAATGCGGATACCAAACAAACTTTATAACCCAATTTTAAATTTATATCAAAACGCTTTGATATCCGTAATAGCTTAACCCTAATCCATTCCCTATAAATACCCCCCACAAAGAAAATACACACACGCTTTCAAAACTTATCTAAACTCTTGCAAAATTATTTTCAAGAAAAATCTGTTTGATTAAACGGTGTGTTTCTTATTTGATACCAATTTTTCCTTAAAACCATACCTTTCTTTACACAATGGCTTCTTCTAAAGTCATCAAATACGTACCCAATGTGGATTTCTAAATGGAAAGCGTAGACCTGACCAAGAACAATGTGGTGGGAAACTTTGCCTACCCTCAAGGGTTCCCTGAATACAGGGATGTGGTGAAGTTTCTACAAAATTGTTTCCTTACCACCACATTCACAAAAACCCCCTCTGTCATCTATCATGACTACTTGAGGGAATATTGGTGCACATCGGTGGTTGAAAACCCTGATGCACCAAAGGAGGCCAAAATAAGGTTCTCAGTAAAGAATGGAACTAAGTTCCTAACTCTTGACTACAAAACCTTTGTCAAAGCCACTGGCCTTGACTATACTGAGACCTTCACTACCAAACCCACTGAAAAGGACGCGAAGGAAATTTTACTGGAACTTGGGCCCTATGACAAAAATCACCCTGAGGTGACACCAGAGGCCCTCCTATCCAAAGCCTCAATCATCAAAACCTGGTTTCCAGCCCCCTGGAGGATTCTGATGACCTTTGTTATTCAGGTCCTTAGGGGAAATAAATCCTCCACTGAGCAATTGAACACTACTCAAGCAATGATAGTGTACTGTCTCATAGAGGGTAAAAAGATTGACCTTGGAGAAATTATCTTCAGGGTCCTCATAGCAAAGTTGGGTGGGAAGTCTAGGCAAAAACTTATGTCATACCCTAGATTCATTTCCTACGCCCTGCAAGACTTGCTAGGGTCCGATTATGTTAAGCCTGATGCAGTAGGCTTTGAGCCTGATGTCTTACACAAGGCTAATTATTCTCGTGACCCTTTTGAGGTTACACTTGTCACACTTAAAACGTATATGCTTACTGCTATCCAGGGTGACAACAAAATCTTACCAATTCCCTCTCCCACCAAGAAGGTGAAGAGGAAGAAGGGACAGGGGTCTAGGAAGGTGGCTCAACCCAAGTCACTCGCCATTGAGACCTCTACCCCTAAGCCTGACAAAAGGGGACAACAACAACATACCCTGACTGCTGACACCCTCAGGATCATAAACCAATCTTTGGCCCCAAAACAAAGGCCAACGGAGGGCACTGAGACATCACACTTAGTGTCTTCGGGAAAACCCATTCCCAAAGGCTCTGCTGACATAAACAAGTCAGTAGAGTTGGAATCAACCCAACCTCCACATCCTGCTAATGGCTCTGGCAAATCACAACCAGAGTCTCAGGGAGGAAGGGGTCCTATATCCTCGGTGGGGTAGCACTACTCCACTGAGAAGGGAACCCACACCACTTCACATCCTGCTAAAGGCTCGGCTAAATCACAGCCCAAGCATCAAGGAGTTACCGCCCCTAAATCTTCGGCAGGCCAGCGCAAGCCTGTTGGAAAGGGGGCAAAACCACTCAGGTGCCTGATGAGGACATTCGCAGAACAAACCTTTTGTCTGAGGGCACAAAAACTCATCCCAAAGACTCAGAGGGAAACAAACAACCCGCTGATAGGGACACAACAATCACGATTCCTTAGGATGACATTGAAAAACACCCATCAGTGTCTGAAGGGGTCACGGGGGACAAAGATTCAGAGGGAAAAAGGCCACCCGCTGATATGGAACCCATAACCACTCTCGGAGGTGCCCACAACTTGGGAACTGGCTCTAAGGACCAGGTAGACAAAATCCAATCTACCGGATTAGAGGGGTCAGGACCTGGCTAAAACGAAGGCAAGTCTTCTTATGAAGAGGAGCCGGATAACCTTGTTTTGCAGATTCAGTCCTTGGCTGATGCTCAGGCAACCTTATTTTCAGATGATGACTTCCACAGTGACGAGGAGGTTTTTGAAGTCGTAGATGAAATGGTGGTTGAGGAGACAGTCCCTGAACCAATCCCTCAGTCTCCTCAACCCTCTGACACAGAAGCTGCTGAGACTCACTCCGAGTCAGAATCCTCAGATGATGATCAAGCTCCTCTCACTGGGAAGGTTTTTACCAAGTTCATCAAAAAGGCAACCAATGCCTTGTTTAGGGGGGTCACTGATGAAGTGTTTGACATGCACACTGAGCAGGCTGTTCATTATTTCAATCTCAAAGATGTTGTTGAAGACTTTAATGAAGATGTCAGGGAAAAAAATTCCTCAGTTACCTACTCCCTGACACAGATGGTCTCTCAACTCAACCAGTTCCTTGAATCTCTCACCAAGCTGAACATAAGGGTTCAGTCCATTCAAGAATCGGTTAAGGATGATCCTAAACTCACCAGGAAGCTCCTTCAGGCATCAGAGACTTATCAGCTCAACTCTGTGCATCTAACTGAGTTACTAAACCTGATGAAGTCCTTCAATCTTCAAGCTCTCAGTAGCTCAGTAGAATCAGTCAAAACATCCCTTCCTGCTCTAGAACAATCAGTGGCTGCTCAGTCCCAGAAGTCAGCCTCTCTTGCTTGGAGCTTTGGTTCTCGTTTGTCTGCAATGGAGAATACTCAGGCATCCCTTGAGGCCAAAGTCTCAGCAGTTCAGAAGGATACCTCAGACATCAATTCCATGATGACTGAGATCTACCAGGCCTTCAGGAGTTCCTCTACCTCTGCATCAGTCACTCCAACTCTTGCCATCACTTCAGCTCAAGCAACAGTTGAGGGGGAGAATGTCACTGATGCCCCTCACACTGAAGTTCCATATGAAGCTGAGCCCTCTCACACTAAGGGGGAGCATGTCATCGAGGCTACTCCCATCACTTCTGTTAAACCTCAAGATGAACCAGCTTCCTCATCTCATCAGCAGGATAGAGGCAAAAGCATTGCTACAACTCCTGAACCAGTAACAGTGCTAAAGCCTGCCTCCACTATTGTCAGACAGGACCCTGATGAACCAGTCAGAGTTCCATTTGAAATCAATGGGGTAATCCGTCTCCTCACTGGTGATGAAATTCAGGCCTACATGGAGAGAGATGAATTATTGAAAAAGGTGGTTGAGGAAGAGAAAATGAGCAAACCCGCACTCATTAAAGTTGTTCATGAAGAGGCGGAGAAGATTAGGTTGGATACTGAGCAACTGGACACTGAACAAGCAGGAGCTGCCTTCAAAAAGGCTCAGGAAGAAGAGATGAGCGCCCTGAAAAAGCAAAGAGAAGAAAAGCTCAGGAAGGACGCTCAGATCAGAAAGACCAGGATTGAAAGGTACACTTGGGTGATGAAAGAAAGCCTGAAACCTGAAACCACCACTGATACCAAAATCCATCGCAATACCAAGCCTGCAATTGTCACTATCTTCAGAGGAACTGACCAAAGAGTAATGGACACTCATGATCCATTCAGGTTTGCTGACTTTGGGATCTCTGAGCTGGATGAGCTTCGACCAATCATCTCCAAGAAGTCGAATGTGTGGTTCCTAGTCTCTTGAAATCACTACAGCTCAGGTATGAAAGACTGATGGAAATGCAAGAAGCCCTTGGCATTCCCTCTCTGCTTCCAGCTCCATCTACTCAAACTGCTCCACCAAAGGTCTCCAAAAGTAAAAGGAAGCAAGTTGAGTTAGAGCCTGAGATCAAGGTCCTAAGATTGGATTGTGACAGGTCCCTTCCTGAATGAATCACCTTCATGAACAATGTGGTGTTTGAAGTCCCTGAACGAGGTATATGCTTTACCGATGAGTATGGAAACCCTTCTTTCCAAAGATGGTCAGACATGGACAGGGCAGGATTAAGGCGATGCTGATGTACCTGATGCTGGCTTCTCCTGTTAGGTGTGATGAAAATGTAAGGTTCTGCCGGGACCTTAAAGCTATGATTGAGGAGCACCCTGAGAGACACCTCCTGAGATCCAAGAAGGCTAAGCTTGATGCACTTGGCTATCAACTGAATATCTGAATCTGCAACCAACTTTTTTTTTTTTTTTTTTTTTTTTTTTTTTTTTTTTTTTTTTGTATTATCAGTAGGAATTGTAATAACTATTAATAAACTTTGATGTTCCTTTAAGTTATCTGTGTCCTACTATAATTACATCAACACTCAGTGAGAGATGAAGACCCATGCCAACTCATACTAGAACATGAGACACTTAGGCTATTTGTATATCCAAATAGGGGGAGACTGTTGGGTCACTGAATTCCCCAATCCTCCTCTAACAAGGATTTGAACATAAAATAACGTAAGTGTCGTAAACACAAACAAGTCACTGAGTGAACAATATCTCAGTGAGTCATTTTCAGGATGCTTAGAGCGAGTCTACTAAGAAAGGTTCACCATTCAGTGAGGCGGAACTCATTGAGTATTATCTAAGCCAAGAAGAAGGTGATAGGTTCACTGAGGATGACAATAACTCACTGAACCCCCAAGACTCCTCAACAACGATTAAGGTACTGAAGACTGATGACTTGAAGACTTAAGATTTGGCGGGACTGGGCGGGAAAGTTTGAACTGGTTCACTAAAGTGCTTTATCACTTTAAGGTCAAAGTTTCCCCAAATTGTTAAATCCAGTCTGTCATCAGAAAGTACCTTTTGGACTTAACCCAAAGAAGGTTCCCATTCCAGAGAATAAAATCTATCAAGATTTTATTAAGGAAGGCTTATGTCCATTGTGTATTATAGTTGTTCATACTTGTGTATAAATAGGCAACATAAGTGAGGAGTAAAAGTTGACAAGTTTGTGCAATTAATGCTAAGCATTTACAAACCACTTTTACTCATCTAAAGAACAACACAGTCCCTGAGATAGCTCAGTGAGACCTTTAGTTGTCACTCAAACTTTGTTTGAGTTTAGTGAGGAGTACATACCATACTTGTCGTTTCAATCCCAAGTGTTATTCCGCAAACACTTGGGTATAATTCTTTGATTAACTTCTAATAAGAATTAAACGTTGAAAATTACTCTTTTCTCTTTACGTTTATCTTTGTTGTTAATCTCTTATACATCTGTGTTAAAAGCCATATATCTTGGATAGTTTAACTTTCTAGTTATTATTAACCAAGTAAAAGGGACCAACATTACACGCATGTAAATACGCATAAAAGTGATGATGAAGCGTATTTCATACATATATTTACAGGTGTTATCGTTACTTTATGCTTATTCATTGCTAACTCCGTCCCAAAATTATTGTTCATATTTGACTTTTTAAGTCTTCCTTATACAACTTTGACCTTAATTATTTTTTCTTGTGTTACATAATACTTGATGCCAAAATATATGAATGGATTAGGTTTTAAATGTATTTTCATTGATATAATTTTCATCAAGTATTATACAACACAAACAAAAATATTTAAGGTTAAAGTTATAAAAGAAAGACTTTAAAAGTCAAACACGGACAATAATTTTGGGACGGAGGTAGTAGTTGTTTATATGAAACTTTTGGTACAATTATATTTGTGATTTGAGGTTCTATAGATGCATTGGAGGAGATTATAGAAGACAAGTGAGGAAATTTTGCGAAACGAAGTAAAGATTATCAAATGATAATTAAGGTAAAATGGATTGAAGAAATCAAGTACATTGTAGGTTATAGATAAAAGAATACTTATGAAATGGTGAATTAGAGTTAGAAGCTAATAAAGGATAGCTCACAGAATAATTAAACGAAGAAACAAAGAATGAATTAATAATTCATGTTAATTTGACGTATGATAAAGTTGATGTAGTATTTGAACTGTAACTTCCTCATAAGAACTTATTTAGGTGATTCAGAAGGCCACTCAACGAGAAAAAGACGATCTACTGCTTTCGTATGTTGAGATAAGAGTGAAAACCCTAGGAAAATGACAAATATAACATTTTTCAAAAATCCGTAAAATTTGACCTTACAAGTCAACCTAGCGATTTTTTTTTTTTTTTTTTAAATTAGCAAGATTTGATCTTGCTAGTCAACTTTGCGATTATTCAAATTTTTTCAAATAATCTGTAAAATCTTGCGGATTTCATGAGTATAATTACTTGTTTTTGTAAAATTCGATATTTGACGAAAAATGTTTTTAAAAATTGGTTATTAATTTTAATAGCGAATATATTATACATTTCTTTCGTATCCTCATGAAATTTGTAACATAACGTTTTTGTTAATCTCATTTACATTTGTTTGTGTATGAATTCAACCTCAAATTGAATGGTCATAGTTTTTACTATATATTTACGGGTATCATGTTTTTTTTATCTTTTCGCCAACTAATCTACGAGGTTTGAATCCACATTCACACAAACTAGAAAAGAATAAAGCTTTCTTTTACTAAATATTGGCGTGAACACCTCAGGTTGCTCTTATCAAATTAATTGAAGGTTATAGTTTTGTAACATCCCGCCTACTCAGACCACAAATATTATCCGATTTGCCCGCAGACTCACGACTTTGCTTTTGTTGCCCTCATGTAAAGACTTCCTGGTAGGTCACCCAAGCTAGTACTACTCTCACATGAGCATGTTTAACTACCAGTTCCTAAGAATCCATTCGTAGTAGGCCAAAAAACGCATTTTTTCTAGTAAGGTCAAGATATTACTTATATCCCTAGCATCTCCCTTGTGTGTCAGCCGATGTGTTGATGGCTATCTCTATGATACACCACTCTTCTCACCCCCTCAATAGAACTCAATGTCCTCATTGAGTGACACTACACACTCTGACATTCGACCAAGGGTTGCTCTGATACCAATTGTAACATCTTGCCTACTCAGTCCACAATATTGTCCGCTTTGCCCGCAAACTCACGCCTTTACTTTTGTGGCTCTCATGTTAAGACTTTTCGACAGGTCACCCAAGACAGTACTACTCTTACATGAGCACGCTTAACTGCAGTTCTTAAGAACTCCACCCGCAATAGAGAAGAAAACGCGTTGTGTCTAGTAAGGCCAAGATGTTACTTATGTCCCTAGCATCTCCCTTGTGTGTTAGCCGATGTGTGATTGACTATCTATATGATACATCGGCTGACACACAAGGGAGATGCTATGGACATAAGCAATATCTTGGCCTTACTAGACATAACGCGTATTGTGGTCTACTACGAGTGGAGTTCTTATGAAATGGCAGTTTAGCGTGCTCATGTGAGAGTTGTACTGGCTTTGGTAACCTGTCAGGAAGTCTTCACATAATGGCTATAAAAGCAAAGTCGTGAGCCTACAGGCAATGCGAACAATATTGTGGTCTGAGTAGGCGGGAATGCGAGATGTTACAAGTTTGTAATAAGAAAAACTATAATTAGTTCTTGACCTCTAAAAATACGTATATGGTTTATCTTTTATGAAGTTAGTATGTTATACGTCAAAACAAAATTTTGGGTATCTTCGATTTCTTAAACTGTTTTGTTGAAGTTTTACTGAATTCTTTTTTTCTAAGGTTTTCAAGATCGGAATCCTACTTAAGATCGATTTCATCTTTGCAAGATCGAGATTGTAAGATCGGAACAGGATCTTAAGATCCTACCATATTGTCGTTTTGTTAATAGTCTTTGTAATATTATACAAATTATTATATATTATAAACACAAAGTTATATAAATGTTTCATAGAAATATTGTCCTAAATTATGATTATAAAATGTTTAAGAAGGTTAGCATGTTGTTTTTTTTTAATATTCTACAAAACACAATCTATAAATTTGTAGTTTTTTAGTTTGTGATTAGAGAAAAGTAAGATCAAATCTAATTAGATCTTAAGATCGTATGGTTAAGATCGGGATCCTATAAGATCTTAAACTTTCAAAGATCCTATGTAAGATTCAGATCGTTCTTTTGCAACATCGTAAAATCGTAATATTCTAAAATCAGAATCGGATACAACAATGATTTGTTCTTTTTTGGAATGCAATCATAATATATATATATTAACAAAAGTTAGTAAGAAGCTAAGAATTGCAATTGCAAGACACAGCACGAATTACAAAAACACAACATCAACAATCGGCGGCAACTTTAACTGACCGTGGGAAACACTACAAATATCCTTGGTTCAACAACTATGAAGAGACGAGAAAACAATGTCACCAAATGCAACAAACGCTTAAGGCACCAGGTAAAAAAAAGAAAAATTGTTACCACTTAAGGCAATCACCCGGTAAAAAATACGGAAACGGGTATATAACCAGCCATGACCCTTGCACCAACAACAAAACCCACCAAGCCCTTACATTCACCGGATTTTGTAACATTTGAAACTGTCATGATCGTATTGGATATAAGCATCATATGTAATTGTAGTTTGTTGCTAATTTTTATTTAGTTGCAAGAGGAATTGCTAAATAAGTTTGTGAGTTGGGAGTTTAATAAACAGACAATTATTTGCACATATATCGTTACCTATTCCATGGGAACAAATGTGAACAACGATACATGATCATTTCGTCATGTACTTGTTACCTCTTATACTGAACGCTAGATCCATATATTCGTGCCTACAACTACTATTTTGTTTCTGTAACATAAGTCTCACCTTTGTTTTCTCATTTCAAACATAAATTATTCTAGTTGCTTAAAACCTACATTCTAAAAAAATATTAAATGAATTACAGTGTGAAAAGTGGCATAGGCGGCCGCCTAGGCGCTAGTCGGTTACTCACCGCCCTGATTTGCAGCAAATCGGTTGAATTAGGCGTTTTGGTCAAAAAGCGGTCAACAAATCACCTAGACGGGTCAAATCGGCCAAATCGGTATAGGCAGCGGGTCAGTCAATGACTATCAACGCCGGTCAACATTAGTCAACACTCTCTAACTTCAGTTCTAGGGTTTCTTGAACAGAGAGGAGTTGAAGAGAGAAGAGGTTGGGCTTTGATAAAAATTGTGTAACCCTAATAATAGTATATGTTTTTAACTTTTATAGCCTAATAAAAAATTTATAGCCAAACAAATAACTATTGGTCTTTAATAAAATACCAAAACTTAATCAAAGTACACTACTTTGAGACATATACAAAAATTATATAATTAAAAATAATAAAATTATTAAAAAGATATAAATTATGCATATTTTATACCAAATACATATAATTTTGAAAGCTTTTATATATAAAAGTTCAATCCGCTTAGGCGGCGCCTAGCGCTAGGTGGTGGTCCACCGCCCGACTAGCGTCTAGCGTTTTTCGCAACCTTGATAAATTATAAAGTAACTAGCAAGTAACAAATTTATGCATATCTACAAAGATGCTATGCTTGAATAGTTGAATTATTTGCTAGTTTTTGAATTTTATCGATTCCTCCTCGACCTCCTAGTATACAATGTTGTGAAACTGATACATACGTATATCCTTCTAGTCCTAAATTTTGATATTCGGTGTTTTCCTCGTGCAAAGCTTCGATTAGATGGTCTGGTAGGGCTTCACGAAAGTCATCGCTACCCTTCATTTAGGACCAACTTATAGCACAGTCTAGGGAAAATCACAAAGTAAAGCAACCAAATTATTTTCTGTAGGGAACCTATTTGGTTGTTCATATTATTTTTGAGCCTAAATTACCATTAAAATCTTCATTATTCACTACAACTCGACTACTTCTGAATGTTGTAAAGTTGACAAAATAATTTGGCACCATCATTTTAACGGATGCATATAGTACCAAGCTTCAACCCAATTCATGATACATTTTTGTGAAAAATAATTAATAAATGAGTTGAACGACTTACTCGTTACCAAAGTTGAAAATTGATTTGAGAACGTGCGATGAGTACCAAATGGAGAAGTACAGAGGTGGGAAAAGAAGAAAAGGAATGACATGATAAAAGAACTAACGCATGGTACTCTAGTCCATTAATTCAATACGGGATCTATCAAGTAATTACCAAAAGGAGAACTACACCTCTCGGGTCACAACTTGCTTGATGGCGCATCATATTCCGCCATTACCTGGACTAATTCATCAAGGTTACGTACATTGGATTGAAAATATTGACTGCAAATATGGAAATACCTACATTTTCCACTAAGTGCAATAATGTTGTGATAGTCTTTATCAAGAGTGAAATCTTTTCTAAACGTCACTAGAAATCGTTCATGACATGAATGGATAATGACTAGACCCTACACTTGAGAGCATGAACCGAATGAGGATTTCAGAAAGACAACAATTTGGGGTTCACTTTAATTATAAGGTCTAACGCTCGGCAACATTTCATTAGAAATTACCAAAATATCGCAACTCTCTTAATATCTAGTCCTTACGTTCAACACAAATTGATGGTTGAAAAAATATCTAAATAAGGGGGCCAAATTATAATGACACGAAACACAACCCGAGATCAATCTGTAACACGAGTTATTGTCGAGTAAATACAAGTTTTGGGTCGCTTTCAGGTTGACCGCCCATTTCTTAACCAGGTTGTGTTCTGCTTGGGGTGGGTTAAACTGCTTAGACAAAACTAAAAAAATAAATTTCTACTCGTAATTGATTACACCTGTAATGCAGGTTAAAATGGGTCAAACGGTAGACATATCAACCCATATAACCTATTTAATTCGTGTAACACAGTTAAATGGTCAACCCATTTGAATAAACGGGTTAAATAGGTGTGTTCAGATTATGCGCGAGATTAGGTGCAATAGATCAACCCAATTACTTAAACTAATCGCATTCGGATTGAGGTTTCTAGCCCGCCATCCCGTGAACCTCATCCCAACTCCAATTACAACCCCTAGTCTAAATTGTGTGAATAATGCAGGTTTAGTCTAAATTGTGTGAATAATGCAGGTTCCATAAACCAACGGCACATAAAGAGGCGTGACAAAGTTCGTTGTCTATATAATAATTGAAGATTTAAATCAGCTGTTGAGGTCCAATAATGAGCAATTCACCACATCATTAATCAACCCACAAACAACATAATCTTAAGATTCATTCTTGAACTATGTTAGTAGTAACAACTTAACAAAAAATATATCAACAATTAACAAGAAGTAAATAAAACACTATATATAATCCCTATATTGAAAATAAAAATAAAGTGATCCAACCCCATAATCTGAGACCATAATCACCATACTACGAGTAATATTTTACAACCAACAAAAATAAAAAACAAGAGTTGGTTTTGGATTAAACAATAAGAAACATAAAACCCAAAACATCTCCTCACATCATAAACAAAACCAAAAAAAATAATGAAAAATATAGATTTACATAAGTCATTATACCCCATTTTCTTGTTCTGTTATATTTTTCATATCCATGTAATTAAATTAAAATATAGTACTAGTACCTTAAATACGTTAACGAAGATAATCAAGCTCATGTTGATTTTCATCATGAGCATGATCATCCCACTGAGTCGTACTCCAGTACGACTCATGATGATCAACACTCCCTGTCAAATCAAACAACCCTTGATCCGTACCATTATTCCAATTCTGCCCATCCAAAAATCCCAAAGAACTCGTTGTTTCCGACCCCTTCAACACGTCTCCATGTGTCCAATCTGATTTTTCACCACTTTCATGGTGCAACTTAAAAGGCGAAAAGGGTAGTTGTGTTGTTGATGAAGTTATTAGGCTTGTAAATGTACCAATATCCGAAAACAACGTGTTTTCGGAGTTAAAGTTAGGGTCGGGGGACATAAATTGAGTGTCGGGTTTTTGAAAATTTATTAAAGTTGATGTAGTAGCTGAAGCCACTGTTGTCGGGTTTATTATATTTTTTGTTGTATTTGTTGGAGCTGGTGTCGGGACTGCAGCAGGAGCTGGGGCTGGAGCTGAAGCTGAAGCTGTAGTGTTGGCAGTAAGGCTAGAACTGTCACTACTCGAATTCGAGTTAGCTGTTTTTCGCGACTCTGAAGCTTCAAGGCTACTATTACGGTTTTTTGTCTTTGATCGTTTTGCTTTTCGGCACCCGCCCCCTACAGGGACGTTACGAAGTACGCCACCTTTAGTCCAATATCTTCTACAGCTTTTGCAAAAATGACGTGGTTGAGACAAGTTGTAGTTGTTGTAGTAGCAAAATTTCGTGTTGAATGAGTCGCAACGTGGGCATTTTAATGCCTGCGGAGTGGGGTGGCCGTGGTGGTGCTGGTGCTGTCTTAAACGTTTGTCTGCGTCACCAGCACCGCCAAACAACTTCGGGCCACCCCGATTTCCTATAGAATGTATATTTTGCATTTCTTATAAAAATTGAAACTGAACCGAACCGAAAACCGATTGAAATTTTTAAGGATTGTTGGTGAATTTTGTTTCTCTCGCTAGAAAATGTTAGAGAGATAATGTGATCACGAAATATCTTTGTGTTGCAACACAAGTATTGGAATGAGAGTATTGTTCTATAGGAATAAAATGTTGGCAAATTACAAGAATGCCCTTATGTTAAATGGGGAATTGCAAATAGTGCCATGTGAAGTGAATTACGAAATTGGCCCTATACAACATAGGTGAACAGATTACAGTAACGATGGGTGTAGGTAGGGGTGTAGTTACCTATGTAGCTCGCACTCTCATAACATCACGTCACTCGTAATAATGAAAAATAATTCTTGAACTAGGGGTCGGCAAATTTCGATGTAAAATCTTCGAAGGCTACAAAGAAATTATTGACATGAAAACTTGTGTCGCATCGTAGTATCATTTATCTCTAACTTTTTATTCTAGAGTAGTTTTTATTATCCAATAACTTCGTATCGATGCAACTAAAAAAGATTGAATGAACCGATCAAATTCGCTTTAAAATGGTGCAACTTCACTAGAAAAATAATTTGGTTTTAACTAATTACTTGTGTTTTTCAGCGCTTCATGTGTATGTATACTTGCATTATAATATTTGATTTGAAAGATAAATAGTGATCTTTCAAAATCAATATTTCAAAAATATCTTTAAAAATGAAGCATGATTGAAGATGTATGTCTATGCTTCATTCTTCAAAAATGAAAAAAATTATGAAAGAGCATAGTTAAAGTCTTAAAGATGACCTTAGGGCCCGTTTGGTTCATGCTTTTTAGTAGGATTGGAACGAAAGATTATTTAAAACATTTGTTTGGTACGTTTCCAAAGATCTGACACATGCAGTTGATTTCAATTTTTCATTTCACTCTATTTTGGTGGGTATCAAGTGGGTTTCATAAATTGACCGACCAAAAATTCTTTTTTTATTTGATGCTTTATTTTTAACCACAAACTATTTTATTTTTTTACCTTTTTATTTTAAATAAATATATAAAATAAACTTATTAATTATTTATTTTCTCTCTCTTTATTTAATTCAAAATCCAAATCCAAATCCAAATCATAATCCGAAACCCACCTACAAACCAAACGGGCCCTTAAAATATGTGATTACCTAGAATCTTTAAAAAAAAAAAACAAAACAAAAACAAAAAAAAACCCTACTACTTTTATATCAGGCTTCGGTTTTGGCGCGGAGTGGTGTAAAACTTTTTAGGGATGTGAGCAATGAGCATTTCGAATTTTAGTAATCATTTAGCAAAAGAGCGTTAAAGCTAAAAAGGATGAGCTGTCTCACTACTACTTTTAACAACACATACTCACTACTACTTTAATAAACACACCGTATATATGTACTTAAGATATTTTTTTTAATTTTAAAAAGATCATTAAGACATAATTTAATCTTCATGCTTACATAAGGCTGCCCACAGTAAGTCAACCCAATCCTCTTTATTTCTCTGTCACGTTAGTGTTCTCTCTCCAGCGAACTGCAAGCGATTGGGTGCCCCCGTAAGGGCGACCAACATCAATATATATATATATATATATATATATATATATATATATATATATATATATATATATATATATATATATATATATATATATATATATATATATATATATATATATTTGACATTTTAAACAACAAACTTAATTTCATTAATAATTAGAACGTTAATTTCATTAATAATTAAAATAATACATCGATTGAAAACATTACATAAACATCAATAAACATAAACTTCAACTTTAATTGTAATCCGGATGATACCAGGTTTGAGAGTTGTTGGAGTCGTAACCGTCGTCGTAAGGATCAAAGCTCGCAAACTGCTCTGCTTCTAATTGAGCTTCAACCGGCTCAGCTCCCGATCCTTGTCAGAGTTCCAGCCACCATCATTAGCTGCCACATTTTTCTCAAAGCATAGCTGAAAATGATTCAGATGAGGTTGTTGTTGTTGTTGCTCAACAACAACAGGTGCAGTAGATGAAGTTGATGCACCTTGCACTCTTGATGCATCAGCAGCTTCCACATTTTCCTCAAAACTCCAACGTATCTTGTTAAAGATTTGGGCCTGTATCTGATTCACACAAGACCACAAAGTCTCAGTAATGGGAGGGTCTTTACGATATTCATCGTACAGAAACTAAGCGACCACAGCTTTGCGTTCTTCCGATATGTCTTTGCACTCAACGTATCATTCTCTCAAACGTCTTTTGTGTGCCTTTGCGAGCTCAAACTTTTTAATCACTTAGACAATAGCCTCTTAGTGTTCCTTGTCGTCTTTGTCAGCTTGTTTTTTGATATACGTTTGAAATTGTTTGACGGTATGAGGGAGTCTGCAAGCCATTTTGAATAGAGAGAATTGGGAGATTTTATGGATTGAAGTGTTTAATATGTGGTATTTATAGTGTGTTAAAAGATTTTTTTTTTCTTTTGAATGCAACGGCTATATATATATATATATATATATATATATATATATATATATATATATATATATATATATATATATATATATATATATATAGGTGTGATATTATGAGAAGGGGTCTTAAAATGAGAAGTGTAGGAAGGATTGTGAGAGTGACATGTGTCACCCGTGAAAAAAATTTTCCCGACAAATTTTTTTTTTTTTTTTGAAAAAAAAAATTGTCAAAAAAATTTTCCCGCCAAAATTTTTACTACATCGTGATGCAGTAAAAAATTATACTGCATCGTGATGCAGTAACCATAATGAAGTAAAAATATATACTGCATCGTGATGCAGTAACCGTAATGCAGTAAAAAAATTTACTGCATCGTGATGCAGTAAAAATTTTGGCGGGAAAAAAAAATTTCTGCATCACGATGCAGTAACCGTGATGCGGCATGATGATGAGGCATGGGGAAGACACATGTCACTTCCACAATCCTTTCTACACTTCTCATTTTAAGCCTCTTCTCATTGTATCCCTACCCTATATATATATATATATATATATATATATATATATATATATATATATATATATATTACTTTAAACGGTTTGTAACGGTTGAAATTTAAAAACACAAACAAATATACATTCGATCATCCAAGCGACCGAGATGGGAAACAAGGACTCACGATCGAATAGCCACAACAAGAAGGTCGAGTAGTGATCGACTTAGACGATCAATCGAGAGTGTTAGTGCAAATGTTTTGGCGTTTAATCTGTACATTGTATTCATGTTTTAATGATGACAAACATGTAACTTGTAATGCATAACGTAAAGTGCACAAGTTACTCATTCACACATCAACATCTCTCGACGGCTCAAGTCCGAATCACTTCAGGTATGAACAAATACTATACCAACTTTGTTAAGTGATCAAAGAAAATATTTTTGTCCTTCAACCTTACATTTTATAAATGTCACAAAACATTCTTAAACTAGACAAATTATTTTTGTTTTTAAAGAAATGTTTTAAAAAAATAAATAGGAATTTTAAATTTGAAATTCAAATTTCAAATGTGAGAAACGGCCATTTTTCCCGCCCAAATCAGACAAAATTTCACTAGATAACATTTCATCACAAAAGAACAAAAACTGTCGGGAAGGTCCCTTAAATACGGGACAGTCCCTTATATATAGGGACCGTCCAGGGTTTAAGGGACCGTCCCCCGTTCCTCTAGCAGGCTATAAATACTGACCCATTTTCATCAGAAAAAACTTATTTTCTTTGCACAAAAATTTCCTGGTCTTTCCTTCTCCTTCTTTGATCACTATAACTCTTTGGTATGTGTTTATAAGTGATCCTGTAATCCTCTATATCAAAGTGCAAGAGAAAAGCACTCGAAGTCGTCAAGAATCAAAGTGTTATTGAGTCCACACACAAACGTAACTAGTGTTATGATTATCTTCTTCCTCTAAACTCTATTCTTGTATATTAGTAGATCTGTCTTATGTATGAGCCGTGGTTTGGTTTGAAACGGAAAACGTGTAAGTCCGAGAAGTGTTGTATCTAGATTAGGACTTGTAATAGTTCATGTGTTGTCATGTGAAGGCTGGGACTCAGTGGAGTTCTATTGTGAAGATTTGGACTTAGTGAAGTCCGTGTGTGAAGGCTTGAATCGGGTGAAGATTCAAGTGAACGGAAGTGCTCGTTCGTGAGAAGGCTTGGATCGTGTGTCGATCTAAGTGGGACAAGTGTGCTTGTTCGTGTGGCCACGTGGGCCTTGGTGTAGATTGGTTCTAACTAGAATTAGGACTCGACACTCCGCTAATGTCGTTAAACTTGGTGTAAGGTTGTGTACGGTTTGTTCCGCCTAAAAGGAGCGTGTTGACTAGTGAAGTAACTCTCGAGTGTGGTACTCGGGGAGTGGAGTAGGACGAAGAAGCACTTCGTGCCGAACTACTATAAATCACCATCTCTGGTTTGCGTCTTCTCTTCTCTTCTCTTTACTTTCCTACCTCGCATTTATCTTCTTGCATTTAAGGTTGTGTTTGTGTAGGTAGTTGCTTAGATTGTGATATAAACTAAAACAACTAAAGATGCAAATACACAATTAATCACACATCTGATCAAAGACATGCCCACTGGCGACGATCCTTTATACAGGGACGGTCCCCAACATTTAAGGAACGTCGGTGTATATAAGGGACCGTCTCCAGTGCAATCAAAACAAGCTAAATACTTTTAAATCCTGTGTTGTGTTTATGTTCATGTGATTGCCTATATACTTGCAACTGAGTGACACATATGTTTGTTATGAGTGACATAACCACTAGTCATATTTAATCACACTTGATTGGGAATTTGATGCGAAACATTTAAGATTTTAAAGAGGAACGTATTCGCCTCCCCCTCTACGTTTCTATATAAAGCTCCTTCTGTGGGCAGCCTAAGAAACATGAACAAGAATCATCTTTCTCTAAATTCAATTTTAACATAACTAGAAAACCTTTAGATCGTGGCTACTTTAGCTACATTACTTGATTGTTCAAGTGTTTGATACACGAGTTTCAAGCGAATGGTTAGAGTGTTAGTCTCAACAATTTCTTAAATATATCAATTATTGTATGTTTGGTGTTGTAGCTTAAGAAAGGCTGAAATTTTGATACACTTTGGGTTATCTGGAAGTGGAAAAATGAATTTTTTAACGCGGACATAAACTCGGTGGTTAAGGTTAAAAGTGATGATAGCTTCCCTTCTGTTCAAAGGGTCTCAAAATTTTGGATTTCTGCTTGCTTGAAGAACAATTGCGCTAACTGGAACCTTTTGATCTCTTAGCCTTTCGATTTATTTTGTATTGCTTAGTAGCCTTTGTTTTCGGGTTTGTTTGCCACGCGTTTCTTTGCGTATTGTACATATCATGTACTCTGTTTTTAGGCCTCTTCCTTGGAGCCTTGTTTCTTTCTAATATATATCAACTTTTAAAAATAGAATCGGAGTACATTCATTCAAAACTCAAACATAAGTCACAAAAAGCATTGGTTGTTCAAAGGGTATGCGAGTAACGTGGTTAAATTAGATGTTATACATGTGTGAGACATCTCATTCATATTTACATGAAATTTAGTTTTACATGTATAGCACGTCTATTTGTTATTGTTGTACAAAATCATCGATAATAATAGGGTTCTTACGATTTCAAAGGACCCTGATAGCATTTTGCTTGTTGTGCTAATTTTGCTAAAAAAAACACTGAATTTTGTAATATACACTTTGGTTTTAATACATTGCATTTCTAGTTATTGCTTTAATCCATCAATATGTGAATAATGACTTAGTTTTCACTAAACTTGTCATTTTAACCAAAAAATCGTAAGCTTCTTTCTAACTTTCTACTTATATTACAGTTAAAAATTTAGTGGGCCCGAACACTTTTAGCGTTGTTTATGTCCCCGGATAAGATGATCATAATGATATATATATATAGAGCCGGAGCCAAAAAGTTACTATCTAGAGACAAATTTTGATAACTTTTAAAAACTACACTACAATTTAGTTCGTTAAAAGAGAGATAACTGAAAAATATTGGAATATTTTAAAAATTTTACCCAACAATTTTGTTCCCTAAGGGGCACGTGCCCATCTTGGCTCCCTCTTGTCTCCACATCTGCATATACACCCCTCTATTAATAAACATTAAACATTGCACAAACTTAAGGCGAATGATGCAAATATTTTTGGTTATCTTCTAACGTGGATCTTACATAAGATGCATTTTCGTCTTTTGCATGTTAATTGATATACTTGGCACTAGAATATTATTATTATTATTATTATTATTATTATTATATAAAAAATTCATGGTATTCATAAGAAATCATTAGAAAACAGAGATACATTTTCTCGTTATTGTTATTATTACTCTTTCTGTTTCAAAAAAATATATACAAACAAAAATTGAAAAAATTACTATATGTGTAATTAATGCTAGTCTTGATTGATGAAAAGTTATTTTTACCCTTATTAAAAAAAAGTAATAATGCGAGTTTTTTTTTTTTTTTTTTTTTTTAATTTTTTAATGTAAAGTAGGAAACCAGTTATAATTACAGTCCATATATTAGAACTGGACACTTATTTTAGAACAAACATAAATAGTAATGTGGATTTTTTTTAGACGGAGGGATTATTATTATTATTATTATTATTTATAAAACATCATTTTTATTAGCAACAAAACTATAGGATTACAAGAAATTAGTTAGGAGCCTCGAAATTATCTGGCCCCCACATTATTATTATTATTATTATTATTATTATTATTATTATTATTATTATTATTATTATTATTATTATTATAAAAGTAAAGTTCATAATATTTCTATTTATAAGCAAAGAGATGAAAATATCACTTATGTTAAATTCTTGTTAAAAGATAACATGAAAATATTTACATCGTTTACTTCGAAAAAGTATAATCTAATATTTTTTAACAGAAAAATGTATGTTTCAAAAATATAAGTTTAGTTTGACTTTTTTTAATTAAACTTTGACTTAAAATATAGTTTTTTGTATTATATAATACTTGATCCAAAATATATAAAAAAATAGTATTTTAAATGTATTTTTATTTGGTAGTAATTTTTATCAACTGATATATAATACAAACATAAATATTTAAGGTCATTCAAAAAATAAATATATAATATAAACAAAAATTTTTAAGGTCAAAGTTTGATTTAAAAAGTAAAACTGTACTTATATTTTGAAACGGATGTAGCATATACCAACTTTTCAGATGAGAAAATAAGGAACGACAGTTATTTTGGAGAGTTTACTCTTATATTTTTAAAGAAAATATCGTTCTCTATTACGAAAGGGAGTTGATACTCCTATCACATTTTTTAATGCAAATATCATAATTATGCATTGCAGTGTTGTATGATACAATACTGTAATACACAAGTTGTGATGTAAGAATCAAAAAATGTGGTGGGAGTATCAACTCCCGTTACGAAATACTGTATCAAGTTAAATCAGCAAATATTGGGGTCCGTACATTCCGTGGGATGGAAATCGAGTGAGAAACACGTGTACGGATACAAAGCCGGAAGTTTTCTTTATCCACTTGTCGGCCACTCTATATAATCTACTTACTATTTTTGTCAGCCTTATTTGGTTCTCCTTCTGCCACGTTGCTATATCTCATTAGTCATTTCCATCATTGTGCAGTACAACTATACCACATCTTTGACAATTCATTTCATACGTGCCTCCATTTATACTCTTGTGCACATTCATGTATCTCTTTGTTCAATTTTCAATACTTATTAATTTTTCTATCTTGTACATTAGGAAAAAATAATAATGAAAAATAAAATAAAAATAAAAAACTTAACGACCTACAAAATAAGGAGAATTGCATATATACCCATTAAAACTCAAAAACTTGCATATATACCTAAAAAAAAAGTTTTTAATGCATAATGTACAATGTCAATTAAGCATGTTTTGAGTATATATGCAAATATTCAAGTTTTAATGGATATATATGCAATTGCCCCTACAAAATATATATTCTTTTATAAGTTGTTGAGTTTTTATATTGAAAAATGAATATAGACATTTTTGTTTTAGTGGTATACAATGACATGCTAATTAAAATGTTACTCCTTTCGTCTTCAAATAATTGTCTCTCGATAAAAAACACTTAGTGTGTATTTGTTTCATTAAGATGTTTTAGGTCTAAATCTGATTACCATATCTGACTAGTAAGAGGTGGCTATAAAGTCTAAATCTGAACGAAATAATGATGTTTGTTTTTGTATAATTGTCCAAATGATTTTTAAGTGCTCGTTTCTGCAATTTATTTATATAACTTATGTAAATATGATACAAGACTTTTTATTAAAAATATAACATAGTTAATAAAGCATCAAATATATTATATTAACACGAGTCTTCAACCTCTTAAGCAGTAAGACAAGTATTCACCTCTTATTGAATAAGATGTTATATATTTAATTGGGTGTGACTCAAAATAAAAAAACAAACAAACAAAACGTCTGCCCATCTCTTACTAGTAAGAGTAAAGGACTAGTAAGATTTAAAAAAAAAAAAATCATTAGTGCTTTCTTTCTCTTCCTTTTAACACAATGGCAATTTTATCTTTATTAAATTAATTACTTTTTTTTTAAACATGTGTATACTAACAAGATTTTACAGCAGCACATAGTTGTACTGATAGTTTTTTTAAAGCGTGTATGCGTATATATTCTTATAAACCATGTATGTATATTTGTTTCCGATTCTTATTTTCCAAATTTTATTTATTTTAAAAAGTTGTTAGATCATGTTTTGATAATTTTTAATTTATTAGATTCTATTTTGAAATTTGAAGTTTTCAAGATTCATTAATAAGGATACACACTTTATAGATTGTATAGATATAGTCTTTACATAAAACTTAAATCTACCTTTTTTTTACCCCAAAAAAGGACCTAATATGTTAGGTATATTAAACAAAAATAATCTTGTTTTACTAACTTTCATTTACAAGATTGATTTTTTTCTTTATTCATTAAAATATTTTTGTTAACCAAGAAAATTGTATAAATATTGCCAAAAATATCAAAGGACTTGTGGTCTAGTGAGTGGGGCTTAACTTGTTAAGCGAGCCACAAGTGAGAGTAGTACCGGGTGGGTGACCACCCGGGAAGTCTTCACTTGTGGTCCACTTGTAGACCATATTGTTCCGGAGATATATTGCAATGATAGATTTGAACCTTCAAGCCACTTGTTGCGGGGGTTCAAATCTTGAGCATGGCCCGGTTTTCATCCGGCTGTTTCTCCAGCAAGGTAAACTTGTGTGGAGGCAGTACGGTTTCCGGGGGAAACCCGTTACCACCTGAGATCAGCGTGGACCCGGTTAAGACAACATAGTCTGGCGGGGTGGTGATGATGCCTTCGCTATCTGCAAAGGTGGTCGTTTCTAAGTTGAAATTCACCTTTCAAAAAAATATATATATATATATTGCCAAGAATACCGAGCTCAATGATAAGTCATACGTGCTTGTATATCTACCAATGTGCAAATTGCAATATCATGCTTCACTTGATCCAATGAATGCTTGTGAACCTTCTTACGCGTGCATTAAAGAAGGGTTGTGTTAACCAAGCCCTCCCTATGGGAGGGTGTGGTTAATAGGGCACTGTTACAGCACTGTTCATGTTAGTGCTTTACTGTTCATGCTGATTATTATTTTTTTTTTTATTTTTTTTTTTAAGTTAAAGTTATTACTTTTTTTTTATTTTTTGTCTATATTTTGTTTTGTCCAAGTGTCCAAGTGTGCAGATTTCACCAAAGTGAAACACAAAGTTCAAACCATTGTCCATATGCAGATTCCACTTAAACAAAAGTGAAACACAAAGTTAAAAGTGCAGATTCCACACAACACAGATTTCTGTCATCGCCTTTTAGGCTCAGATTTGAAAACGTTATCGAAAAAAAATGTAGATTTTTAGTTAGGCTCGGATATGAAGGTTGCACAAGTGATAAAAATATCACTTCGCCATCCATTCGGGTTTTTGAAACCATTCGTCATCGCCTTTTTAGCAAAAGTGAAACACAAAGTTAAAACCATTGTCCAAGTGCAGATTCCACACAGATTGTTAACACAATCCTACATAATCCACAAAAGCAGATTCCATAATCACAAGCTGATACAAGCATGTCACAAAACAGTAAGATTCCCAAACTGCATGCGGGGTTGCAGCCTGTAAAAAACAAACAAGCCCAACAGTAAGATTCCCAAACTGCAGCTTTGATTGATTATAAACAAAGCTCAATCACAAACAAAGCTCACAGCAAACACTACAACCATATCAAAAACAACCACAGAACCATAGAACAACCACAGAACCACCAACCATAATCCACCATCACATAATAAACCACCACCGAACCACCAAACATAATCCACCATCACATAATTACCCACCACAGAACCACCAACCATAATCCACCATCACATAATCACCCAAAAAAGCCTACATTGTAGGGAGGGCTTGGTTAGTAAAAATAGGGAGGGCGTGGATATCCAACCATATCAGGTAAAGGCTGGGAACAATATCAACAAATGTCGAGTTCAGAATTTTTCACAACTCAGGTAAAGGCTCAGATTATAACAAAACTGCTTCTCATATTTGGCTGCAACATCAAATGTTGCAAAATCAAAAAAAAAAAAATTGCCTTTCATTTGGAAATGCCATGCTAAAATCAAGCTTTTCTTTATAAAATCATCATTGCCAATATCAAGTTTCTTTATAAAATCATCATTGCCAATATCAAGTTTCTTTATAACCTTTTTCTGTGGGTAATGGGGTAGGCCAGAGCAGGTATTCATACCACTCAAAGGTGGCAGATCAAGGTGTTAACCTACCCACAATCACCACAGAACCACCCACAACATGTGGATATAAAGTACAACATGGGTGGTGATATCCACGCCCTCCCTAAATGGTCATACAACAGATGTATCAAACAAATCAACACAAAGTATCCACCATCACATAATAACCCACCCAGAACCACCAACATAATAACCAACCCAGAACCACCAACCCACCCAGAACCACCAACCCACCCAAATCATCAACATAATAACCCACCCAGAACCACCAACCCACCCAAATTACCAACATAATAACCCACCCAGAACCACCAACCCACCCAGAATTATCAACATAATAACCCACTCAGAACCACCAACCCACCCAGAACCACCAACCCACCCAGAATCATCAACATAATAACCCACCCAGAACCACCAACCCACCCAGAATCATCAACATAATAACCCACCCAGAACCACCAACCCACCCAGAACCACCAACATAATAACCCACCCAGAACCACCAACCCACCCAAATCATCAACATAATAACCCACCCAGAACCACCAACCCACCCAAATTACCAACATAATAACCCACCTAAAACCACCAACCCACCCAGAATCATCAACATAATAACCCACCAAGAACCACCAACCCACCCAGAACCACCAATAAAAACAACAGATCTATCAAACAAATCAACACAAAGTATCATAAATCGTATAATAACCAACCCAGAACCACCAACGTATCACATAATATCCCACCACAGAAACACCAACCCAAACCCTAATTTTTAAAAAATTAGGCGTTTCAAGAAAAACTTTTAGATCGGCTCAATTAGAACAAGAATCTTACAATTAAGAACGTTTAATTGTAATAAATCAGGTTAATTTTGAAAACCCCCAAAAAAATTTTGAAACCCTAATTTTTTTTAAACAATAAAAACAACAGATCTATCAAACAAATCAACACAAAGTATCATAAATCGTATAATAACCAACCCAGAACCACCAACGTATCACTTAATAACCCACCACAGAAACACCAACCCAAACCCTAATTTTTAAAAAATTAGGCGTTTCAAGAAAAACTTATAGATCGGCTCAATTAGAACAAGAATCTTATAATTAACAACGTTTAATTGTAATAAATCAAGTTAATTTTGAAAACCCCCAAAAAAATTTTGAAACCCTAATTTTTTTTAAACAGTAAAAACAACAGATCTATCAAACAAATCAACACAAAGTATCACAGATCTATCAAACAAACCAACCCAGAACCACCAACCCACCCAGAACCACCATTATCACATAATAACCCACCCAACCCACCCAGAACCACCAACCCACCCAACGTATCACATAATATCAAGTAAAAACATAATCACCCATCACATAATATTATCATAAACAACCAAGCTTTTAAAAGATCTAAAGATAGAGATAAGAGAGAGAGATAAGAGAGAGAGATAAGGGTACGCGTTTCACACACACACACATGTGTGAGAAAAGAGAGAGAGAAAACGCTTTTATACACCCGGTATAAAACGCGTTTTTTTCGTTTATATATATATATATATATATATATATATATATATATATATATATATATATATATATATATATATATATATATATATTTAAGTAATGTTTAGTTAAAAAAGGTTTAAAAAAAATGTTAAGTTTAGTTAAAAAAAAGTAAAGTTAAAAAAAAATGTTAAGTTAAAAAAAATGTAAAGTTAAAAAAAATGTTATGTTTGTAAATGTTAAAAAAATGTAAAGTTAAAAAAAATGTTATGTTAAAAAAATGTTAAAAAAATGTAAAGTTAAAGAAAAAAATTGTAAAGTTTAAAAAAAAATGTAAAGTTAAAAAAAAATGTAAAGTTAAATAAAAATGATATGTTTGTAAATGTTAAAAAAATGTAAAGTTGTAAAGAAATTGTTATGTTTGTAAATGTTAAAAAGTTAAAAAGTTATAAAAATGTTAAAAAGTTATAAAATTTGTGATGTATTTTCAGATGTTCGGTTCTGACGAGCAACTAACGGCTTGGGTGCAAAATATAGCTCGTGGGCTCGGTTTTGTCATTGTTAAAGGCAGAACCAAAACAGAAAAGGGTTATTTGTACGAAATAAATTACAGGTGTTCAAAGAGTGGGATTTATAAACCTGAAGGTGCTGGAAAACGGAAAACCAGTACCTCTAAAACAAATTGTCCATTCAAATTGGTGGCAAAATATCGTGAAACAAAAAATAATTGGATTCTGAGGGTGAAGGATGATACGCATAATCATGATTTGCTAGAGTCGTTGCATGGTATACCATATGCAATTCGATTAAAGGATGATGAGTTCGGTTTGGTCAAAGAATTGTCAGGTTACACCGTACGACCACGTATTATACTTTCGACAATACAGGGTCGTAATCCGGATAACGTGTCTAGCGTTAGAACTATATATAACGCACGAAATAAGATCCAGAGAAACAGAGTAGGTGATAGAACTCCAGTTCAAGTCCTTTACTCGCATTTGCAAGAATCAGGGTATACATGGTACCCGAGGGTAAATGAGCAT
The DNA here is from genome assembly GCA_030686995.1 of Artemisia argyi. Lineage (NCBI taxonomy): Eukaryota > Viridiplantae > Streptophyta > Magnoliopsida > Asterales > Asteraceae > Artemisia > Artemisia argyi. The sequence continues at coordinate 44,018,757 of CM060700.1, forward strand.
ACAAAAGAGCTTGAAGAGCTATTTTTTGTGCACCCCACGTCGTGGCCTGTTATCAATAGGCCTCCGCCTGAAGATGACTACTCCAGTGAAGCTGGTGATGATGATGATGATGATACTTCGTTTAACAATGGCGTGCAACAATTCAAGAATATTTTTAGCAAATCAACATCGTTTGTCAAGAAAAATATGTTAACGAAGTTGAGAGAGATATTCCAACCTGAATTTGTTGACACCCGTGAACCAGCTATTCAAAAAAATACCCGTGGTCGTCCGAGCGCAAAGGACAAAAAGGGCAAGGCTACACAAGACCCGGACTTGAATGAAGTCCCTGACTTGAATCAAGTCCCTGACTTTGATGAAGTACCAATCGTAGATCACCGAAGAAGTACGAATTCAAGATCTACGAAAGTGCCGAAAATGCGGAAAGAACCTGCAAGACATAGCTCTTACACGGGTGATACTTTACGCCACATATTTTATGCCGGAGATAGTGTGAGCAATGCGTTTATTAAGCATATTCCACCTATTTTCCGTCCACTCGTAATAAGCATACATAATGTTGAGGGTGATGGAAATTGTGGGTTTCGGTGCGTTGCCCACTGTATTGTTCAAAACGAAAATAGGTGGGACGAAGTCAGAGGTATGTTATTGCAAGAGTTACATTATCATAGGCAAAGATACTTAGATATGTACCTCCAACAAGAATTTGACCGACTTTGGTATACAATAGACTGGTTCAATGGACCTGCACCTCATGATCGTTGGATGGTGATGCCACTCACGGGGCCGGTTATCGCTTCAAGCATTCACCGACCTGTTGTATTTATATCCGATCAAGGTTGGAACACATGTTTTCCGCTTTTTACCAGGCCAAACTCATCACAAGGAACCGACCCCATTGTGATTGCCCGTGTGGGTGCTCACTACATTGTACTGACGCTCGACAGAGATTTTCGACTACCCTATATCCACCCACAATGGAGGCATTTCAGAGAGCCAGTTGCAGCCGAATGGGAAACTTTGTATCAAGATCAACTAATGGTTCATTGATTTATGTTGTAAATAATAGAGACACCGACAAAACCATTGTAAATGATTACTGATTTATGTTGTAAATAATAGAGACACCGACAAAACCATTGTAAACATAGTGAATCATATGTTGTAAATGATTATTCAACATCGTTTAAATGTTAATTGTTTGAAACTTAAAAGTCTGTTTTTTTGTAGAGTGTTAGTTCTGCACCAGTTATTATTACTTTGTTTAAATTATTAATAACATTATTGATTGCTGATGTAAATTATTATGCAAATACTTTGGTCAGATGAGCCAAAGAAATCCTTTCTGGTGCCGATGTAATAGAGGATTTATTGTAGAACGGAAATCCTGGCAAGATGGTAGTCGTGGGCGACTGTTTTATGCATGTCCTCTTTCAGTGGTAAATAATCATACGTTTGCTTAGTTATGTAAATAATTTGTTTGTTAAAAATACATTTCTTATTATTTTCTTAACATGTAACAGCCAGGTACACAAGACTATCGGTGTCGATACTTCGCGTGGAAAGATGAATTTGAAGCAGAGCACTTTAATCAACCCTCTTCTTCAACGCATTGCTCAAACTGCGTTGCTACAAAAAATGAGAACAAGCTGTTGAAGGCAAGAATAAAGGCACTGGAGATGGAGTTAGAAATGGCAAGGAATCCTGAGGATCACGCTTGTCAGTCAAGTGCCCGGCTCCATGATCTTTTAAATGAGATGAATAATCTTCATATGTCGTAGATGTTGTTGTTTTTAAATAATATGTATAACGTTGTCGTTTAATTTAATAATAACAGTTGTTGTTGCAGTTATTTAATGTGGTAATATTTAACGTCATATCATACAAAATATTATATATATACGTTGTTGCAGTTATTTAACGTGCTATTATACAAAATATTATACATATACGTTACATTATTATACATATACATATACTCCTTTCTATTTAAACAAAACAAAAAAAAAATTAAAAAAAAATAAAAATAAATAAATTGCCGCCACAAAACGACAAAAAATGGGTAAAAAAAAAAAAACACAAAAAGCCTACATACGTGCTTGTATATCTACCAATGTGCAAATTGCAATATCATGCTTCACTTGATCCAATGAATATCAGCTGCCTTAGCGCAGTTGGTATTGCAATGAAGATTCGAATCTTGGGTCAGTAGACCGGGGTTCGAATTCGAGCAGCGTCGGGGTTTTAATCCGGCCGTTTCTCTAGCAGGGTAAAATCTGTGTAGAGGCGGTACGGTTCCCTCGCGACACCGTAGAGCCACATTCCGTACGCCAGCGTGGACCCGGTTAAGACAACATAGTCTGGTCGGAATGGTGGTTAAGGCCCCGGTCTTCGAGGTGGTAAACCTAAGTTGGAAATTTACCTGTCAAAAAAAAAACCTTGATCCAATGAATGCTTGTGAACCTTCTTACGCGTGCATTAAAGAAATCTGCAATCTATATTAATCATGGCAGAATAAAGAATCGTACTTTTGATATAGTCATATACTGTAACTGTTGCAAATATATTTATTACACATAAATATTCTGTATGTTTAGTTGTCATCTGAAATTGTTATTACTTTGTTTCGTGGTAAGAAAGATTTGTCCGTGTCATAAGAATTATTCTTAGTTTGTTTAAATAAGATAACATTTCAATTATTTCGAATGTTTCCTATTCAGATTAAGGAAATTGTATTCAAAGGAGATTCACTTCGTTGACTAAAGTCTATTTTTTCTTTGAACAAGACTAAAGTTGTTAAGATTACTCTATTTCATTGATTAAATGTATTTTATATAGGGTTGGTTACTTGTAGTCGTGTTATAGTGAACAAAATCGTGTTTGAAAGCATATAACTTCAATGTCATATAATATAGACATGGGTGGCCCTAACCGGACGGGGTCTACACATAGGTCCCACCTATTTTTTAGTCAAATGTACAAGTATTAAAGCAGACAGTACAACGGCGGCAGCACAATTCTTCCACCCACCCCCCTCTATACCCCCCGTACGGTTAAATCCCACCTATAGACATTCCAATACCTTAGCTAACAAGTAAGAACCAGTCAACCCTCCCCCAGGGTTTAACGTTAAAATCAATTTAATCTACATGTTACGATGGACACCATTTTATTTTATAGTTACACCACTTTGTACAAGTTGTACAACACACTGTACAATATTATAATGCACGAATTGTGGTGAAAGTATAAAATGTTATGGTGTGAGTATCAACACTCGTGATAAAACTGATAATTTTACAATTAAATCAATAAAGTCTAGTTTATGGTCAACTGCTTTTTAAAACTTCTGAACTTTAGATTATAACAATCAATTTATATTATAAAATGTAATTTACAATTATTTTAAAAAAAAGAAAAAAAAAAAAAAAAAACCCTCAAGTATTTGCATATATTTTTTAATATAAAATCAATTTGATTCGGTGCTAATTAAATTGAGATTCAATTTGCTAACAGCAGCCTTTACAGTTGTTGTTAACACCTAATTTCCGAAATTTATGTTAAGACATTTCACTTCCACATAAAACCATTTAAAAGCATCCAAAATCACTAACAACTTCCTACTATTTCGCACATACAAATTTAATTCATTTTTCTCATTTGTCAGATTAGCGAAAATGTGGAGCATGTTTCTGAACATGTGGAGAAGAAAAATTTATTGTTATCAACAGCCCTTAGGGCTTTTGTTGGCATTTACCTTATATAAAAGACTTCGGTTTTGTTATTTAGAACATACTCGAAAGTTTTTACCCAAAAAATTACAAAGCACGGTTTTTGACTTGAAAATGAGCTATCACTATAATCATCTAACATGCACCATGTTTTGCTAATTTTTGCCACGAAACATAAAGAAGTCGATGTGATAATAATCGAGTGGTAATACGCTTGTCCATTCATTATAACAAAGATGTTTGAAGTGTGAACTATATCATGCGATCTTTTGATAACAAAAAACGATCGAGATATTTATTTTTGGATTTATAAGAGGTATTTTGTTTTTAAGTGGTGGTGATGTGTAAGAATGAAAACAAAAAGGGCTATGAGCCAAAAACAACAAGAGGGGAAGTGTGTCCAATGTCCATATGCATTTTGGCTTCTACCAATAAGATGTTGACAAGTCATGTTACTTCAAAAGACGTATTAATCAAGGAATACGATCCTTTAAAGTTGAGAGGATCAACTTCACTCAATTTGCATAATTGTGAGCCATTAGATTTGATCTAATGATTCAAATAAAAAAAAGTTCTTTTGATATAAGCCATGTGGAAAACTAGAGGGGGTTGAATAGTTTACCGTTTAAAATCTTTTTAACTTGTTAAGTTAGCTTTGAAACTTTTCGTTTGATCAAAGATATATACACAAACACAATATATAATATGCAAGTAAATGAAAGAAACGATCAAACCACAACACGAGTATTTATCGTGGTTTGGCTACAAGGACTCTTTTTCCTTGCCCTACGTCCACGCCCCGAGTATCCAACTCGAGAGTTTCTTTCACTAGTTAACAAGCTCCTTTCACCGGCGGAGAAAACCTTACACGTCGCTTATACTTTTACCGACACTAAGCTAGATGTCGAGTTCTTTACCAAGGGTACAACCACTCCCGTTAGTTCTTTTACAAGGGTACAACTACTCCCGATACACTTTGTATTTTGAGGACTAAAATACTAACCGATCACTACAGAAAATACACAATCAAATGAAGTGTAAACTACACAAGTCTACACAATGCTAAGCTAACAAGTCTTGCAACGTTGTGTTGAATACTTGTTACTTTTAATGAGCTCATGAATCTCTTTGCTACAAAAAGAAACTTCACATATGAAATGTTAAAAGGTTAGATAAAAGAATGAATATGTGTGTGTAAAATATGATGTAGAGTGATAAATCAAAATTCAACTTGTGGCTTGGTATTTATAGCAAAATCTTCTGCAGGTCTGGCGGATCAGGCGGAACCCTCAGATGGATTCCCCCCGTGTACCCCCAGGGTTCCGCCGGGCTTGCAGTTGGTTTTGTAATAAATCTTGCAAACCAAACAAAGTCACATCTCATTACACCTTGCAAACCAAAAAGTGTCACATCTCATAATATCAAGTCAAACACTAAACTTGCAAGCAACCACTTAGTAAGTCAAACACATTTCTTTCCATAAATGTATATTGACAAAACTTGTCATAAATGTGATGTGACAATTCTATTTTAAGAAATAAAAAGTGTTGTGTTTTATGAAATGTAAAATGTAGCAAAAGTCTAGTTTATGCAAGTCTTTAAAACTAAGATTATGTTTTACTTAGAAACTAAAGTTTACATTTTGTCGTTAACAAAACTTAGCGAAGATCGTAAAATATAAATAACGTTTTTAGGCGATATTTGTATTAACAATCTCCCCCTTTTTGTTGATGACAAAACATAACTTTGTTTTTAAGTAACTCACAAAATCTTGGTGTTTAAGACTTAAAAAAAATTATATTAAACTTGTTTTACTTAAGTGATGAAAATCATATTAAGTTTTGAAGGTTTAATATATTTCTCTCCCTTTTAGTCGAAACAAAAAGTAGAGTAGCGAAGCGGAATTATGCACGTCCTCCCCCTTGGTTGTTACTCCCCCTAAAAGGAGTGCCAAGATGGGAAACATGAATTTTGATCCTACAAAAAAATAGTTAGTTGGTGATATATATAGTCAAGCTTGTAGTTACCACACACATTGCAACAACAATGACAACATAAAAATGATCAACCAACAATGCACGAAAGTAAGTAGAAAGAAATAGCATTCCAAGTAAATTTTTGACTTATAAAAGTCAAAGGACAAGAAATGGGAAATATTCTTCTACTTCTAAAAACTTAAAAAAAATAACCAAGAAAGAAAAATAAAAGCCTATTTTCCTAAATTGGGGCAAACGGCCTCCAAATGGTTGTCTAGGATTTGTTTGGGTGGGAAAGAGCATCCAAACGTTCTATGACGTGTTGGAATGCAAACCGGGTTTTATCTTGAAATTGGTGAAGCAACGTTTTGATGCTTGCACCCATTTGCTCACAATTTGAGCAAACATGAGGATGAGTGGGTGGAAATGGGTTGGTTTTGGTTTCTTGGTTTGAGGGTTGGTTGGTTTTTGGTTCTTGGGTGGATGATGGGTTTGGTATTGAGTCAAGCAAGGTGGTTTGAAATTCCATTGCTTGATGGAGGTGGTTCTCAACCATGCTTTGTATATCCTCATATGAAGGAAAGAAATACTCAAAGGTTTGGGATTGAGAGTGTGGTGGAGTTGGGTGATCATGGTTTTCAAAGTTTGGTTCTCCATAAAGAGGACCATGGATGTCATGGTAGATGGGGTGAAACAACAATGGTTTGGGTTGATGGTACACTTGTTGTGGTGGTTGAGTGTGGTTTAAAAGCTCGTTTTGGTTAAGAATTGACCTTCGTGATTCATTTGCAAAAGGTGGTGGTTGTGTAGGTCTTGGTGGAAGATCATTTAGATCTTGGACAAAAGGGTGTGGTGATGTGGGAGGAGACCCAAATAACTCCATAGGTTCAATTTTGGGTAATGGTGATGGTGAGGAAGTTTTGGATGGTTGGGTTGGAGCACTTGGTGGAGTTGGGTCAATGGGTGATTTAGTAGGTGGTGGAGTGAGCTCATTGGGTGATGGTGATGGAGATGCAAGGTTCAAAAAGTGTTCATTTATGATAGGTGAGGTGAATTCATCCGAAGATGAGGAGCTTAGGTTAATGGGTTGATTTGACCATAGTGGTTTAACACTTATCCGGGCGGTTTTCCGGATGGGTCGTGATGGTTGAGAGGTGATTGTTGACTTAGTCATGGTGAAATATGGTTTAGAAGTTCAGAAATTGTGATGAAGAAGGTGTGATTTGATAGTGTTTGGATGGCTTAATTTATAGTGTTGAAGGATTGTGGAAAGGAGTGTTTGGATTTGATGTTAGTCCATACAAAAATGGAGGTTCCTAATGATTTGGAAAACTAATTGTGGGTTGTCATATCATGGAAGTCAATCCAATGAAAATGGTGAAGTGAGAAGACAAGTTTTGCACTAAATGCTTAGTGGTTTTGGTAGATTTGTTGGAATATAAATCTCAGGGATTTCAAGGAACCTTTAAAAGGGTTCATTCCTTTATGTGTGAAGGGTCCTTGAGGTTGTTATGGCTAATTTTGAATTTTGGCGGGAAATGGTTTTGGTTAAGTTTATGGAAAGAGAAGTACCCTATTATGCTAAACATATTGCAGGAAATGAGTCTCTATCTAAAAGGATTGGATTTTGGTGTTTGGATGTTGAAATGTTGAAAACAAAAACAAAAATTTTGCAGGCAACTAGCGGAACCTTCAGAATACACAGGCGGAACCCAATTGAGGGTACCGCCTGGTCCGTTGGGCCATTTCTGGGATTCCCAGAAAATACACTGGCGGAACCCAATTTTGGGTACCGCCAGATCCGCCAGAGCTACAAAATTTGGCAGTCCGCGTTTTTGACCCGCGAGACGATTTTCAAAATTTTTGAAAACTCCTAAAATCAAAAAGATAAGGCATTTCTGGTTAGGCAATGCAAAAAATAGCCACGTAAACACACATTTCATAGGACTTTGACCTTGAGGTCGAGAATTTCACTATACTTAGTGAAAATATCATAAGCTTGAAAATTTGACAACTTGCCAAAAGTTGTCTTCCTGCGTCAAAGTTAGATAAAACATGTTCCAAATAGTATCAAACATTGTACCAACCTACAAGTACATCACAAACATTGTTTAAACAACCAAATTAGTTCAAATAGCACTTAGTGCCAAACACTCCTACACACCCGCTCTCATTGACGGTCAATCTTGTTCTTGAGCTTTCCAAGGAACCTTCCAAGATTCTTAAACATCCCCTTTGTTTGCTTGAACTCCGCCGACTCGTTTGGAATATCCGAAAGTTGGGATATGTATTCGAGAGGTGGGAGCCTAGAGTTTGGCAAATTGTCATCTTCACTCATTGAGGAAGACGATGATGAGGTAGGAGGATGAGGACGTTTTCCTTGGGCTTTGTACACTCTCTTATCACTAAGTGGAACAAAGGTGTGTGGAATGAGAGAGTAGTCAAGACGAAGACCGTTTGGAGTTGGTGGAATGGGTGAGATAAACCTAAAGAGACGGGTCAAGAGCATTCCATACGGCATAGCCGTTGTGCCATGCACGGGAATGTCGACCATTCTCTTGGCCATGTAGTAGGTAAGGTTGAAAGGTTGCCTAACGGACAAGGAGTAGAGCATGTAGCAAAGGCAAAGGTTGATATGATCTCGGTTTCCTATTGTGCTAATTACATTGGCTCTAAGGACTTCTTCCCATTTCTTGAATTGGGGCTTAAGTTCATTCATTTCCATTCCATATAGGTCCTTATCGACCTCGTTTCCTGAACGGGTTCTCCTAGTGCTGGTGGTCCTAACAAAGAGGTGGTCACGGAGTACATCTTTTGACACAAGGGGTGTGTCATAGGGATGGATACGGTCTTGGAGGTTGTCAAGAGTTGAGAGGGAGTGCAAGTCGGAATAGATGCAAGTGCCACGGTTTGGGATACCTAGGATTTGAGCAAACTCTTCAAGAGTGAAGGAGTATTGATGACCACTAACCCTAAAGTTGATAGACATTTGACCATAATCATCCGTGGAGAGGACGGAGGATGCATAGAATTCTAGAATGAATTTAGGACAAATAGGCTCGTCGATATTCAAAAGACACTCAAAGTTGATTGTGGCAAATTCGGCGTAAAGGTTTGTGCCTTCTAAGAAAGACGGGTCAATGGTTCTACCCTCATGGACATAGTGTTTTTCTAAGGCTTTGAAAACGTTGACTTGGTTTGAGGTAAGGCCTTTGGTTTTGTGGTGTTTTGGTAGGTACTTAATGGTGTCCTTGTGGTCATAGTGGGTTAGAGGAGGCATGATGATTCCTAGAACAACAAAATTTCACATTTTAGTTTAAGTAAACTACTATTATAATGTGGAAGTTCTAGTGTGTGCTTATATGAAAACAATGTGGAGGTGCGGTTATCTTGACTCATTTTGATGCTTCAAAAACGTTTTATAATGCAAGTTTTGTTATAACACAAAAGATAACCCAAACGCTCCTAATTCAATGTAGCTTCGTTTGAATATACCCGAAAATACATATTGGTTATGTATTCCCTTTAGCATTCAAGAGACATTATGCAAGTGATGTTTTAAACATAACGTTTTGATTTTGTATTCTCAATGTGAGACGAAAAAATATTTGTCCTACTTGTGAGAAATTTTTGGAAGGATTTGACATGGGGTGTTTTAGCAAACATGTTTATACTAATTAAGAATGCAATTCCTAACTATGGGGAACATGATTAGTTTTCTTAAACACCTAATTTTGTGCATGAGTTTCTCAAGTTAATGCATAACCCCAAGTTTTTGTTTTTGTGCAAAAATAGAATTCCTAAACTCAGATCAGGATTTTAATCAAGTTTAGAATACTTACAATGATGATTGATTAGCAATGTTAGAGAAAGGAAGACCAAGAATTCGTAGGTATGGATGGATGGTAAAGTGAATAGTAGCAGTTTGAAAGTGGTGGTATGGGATAATGGGTGTTTGGTTTAATATAAACAAAAAAAAATGATTCTGCAGGTCGGCGGACACGGCGGACCCCTGAAATGGGTTCCGTCCGTTGTGTCTGAGGGTTCCGCCGACCCTGCTGAGAAAAAGAGTTATGGATTTGTTTTGATTTTTGTGATTTTTGTCTAATGTACAGAACTACAATGTAGGTTCCATGAGTCCTAAGGCTAGCCTAAGAAGGTTAAAAGGTTCACGTTTAAGGGGTTTTGTGAGAATGTCGGCTATGTTGTCTTCGGAAGAAACTTTCTCAATTGAGATATTTCCTTTTTGAACGTTGTCACGAAGGAAATGATGAAGGATTTCAATATGTTTGGTACGAGCATGTTGAATCGGGTTTTTGCTAAGATCAATGGCACCTTTGTTGTCACAAAGAATTGTGATGTCGTTGAGTTGAATTTCGTAGTCGACAAGAGCTTGCTTCATCCAAAGAGCTAGTTGACATGCCTTTTCGGCCGAAACGTACTCGGCTTCCGTTGTTGAGATAGCAAGAGCCGTTTGCTTTTTAGAGAACCATGAGGTGAGACAATGTCCAACAAAAGTACAAATACCACTTGTACTTTTTCTATCGACATAGTCACCGGCATGATCCAAGTCGGCATACACTATGGTGTCTATTCTCGTTCCTTTGGGATACCATAAACCTAAATGTGTAGTGCCCTTAATATACCTAAAAATCCTTTTAACGACTTCGAGATGGGTAGTTTTAGGATCTTCTTGAAAACGAGCACATAGACAAACACTAAACATAATGTCGGGTCTACTAGCCGTTAGGTAAACTAGACTACCAATCTACCTCTATATTTAGTGCTATCTACGGACTCGCTTTCCTCATCCTTGGTGAGTTTAGTTTCCGTGGACATGGGTGTTTTGATTGGTTTCGAATCTTCTAATCCAAATTTCTTAAGCATGTCTTTAATATATTTAGATTGGTTAAAGAAGATACCATCTTCTAGTTGTTTAATTTGGAGTCCTAGGAAAAAGTTGAGTTCTCCCATCATACTCATTTCAAACTCGTCATGCATGATTTTTGAGAAATCCACACATAATTCTTGACAAGTTGATCTGAATATAATGTCATCAAGATAGATTTGGACTATGATAATATGTGAATCTTTCTTCTTAGTGAAGAGAGTATTATCAACTAAGCCCATGGTATACTTATGGTCAACTAGGAAGGTTTTAAGTCGATCATACCATGCTTTTCGAGCTTGCTTAAGTCCGTAAAGAGCCTTTTTAAGTTTGTAAACATGATTTGGTTTTTCAAAATCGATGAAGCTCAGTGGTTGAGCAACATACACCTCTTCATTTATGACTCCGTTTAGAAACGCACTTTTGACGTCCATTTGAAAGAGTTTGAAATTATGTGCACATGCATATGCAAGTAAGATTCTAATTGACTCGAGCCTAGCAACCGGAGCGAAAGTTTTATCATAGTCAATGCCTACTTGTTGGTTATATCCTTGTGCAACTAGCCTAGCTTTGTTTCTAGACACAATTCCATTTTCATCCATTTTATTACGAAATACCCATTTTGTTCCAATTATAGTTTGACTCTTTGGTTGAGGAACTAATGTCCATACATCGTTCATAACAAATTGGTTTAACTCTTCTTGCATTGCAATTACCCAAGACTCATCTTTAATGGCTTCATTAATATTTTTAGGTTCAATGGTTGACACGAAACAAAAGTAGTTGCTTTCATTTTGAACTTTTGACCTTAGTGTTCTTTCGTTAATGTTACCAATTACACCATCTAATGGATGACTTTTAGATTCTTTGACATTGACAAGTTCTTTGTTTAATAGTTCATCTTCCTTGTCATCACTTAAAATTTCTTGATTTTCTATTGCTTGACTTTCAACTAAGTCATCATCTACCAAAGGTGATGTCTTAGAGGGAGGTGGACTCTCGTCAAATGTTACGTTCAACGATTCCTCGACTCTTAAGGTTTCTTTGTTCAAAACAATTTATGCTTTACTATTTTGTGAATATCCAAGAAATACACCTTCATAAGACTTTAGGGCAAATTTGGTGAGATAATCCTTGGTGTTAAGAATGAAACATTTACTCCCAAACACTCTAAAGTATCCTAATGTAGACTTTTTACCTTTATATAGTTCATAAGGAGTTTTATTCAAAAATGGTCTAATTAAGACTCGATTTAAAATGTACGTTGATGTGTCAATGACATTATACCAAAACTTTTGTGGAATGTTTTGTTCATTAAGCATTGTTCTACTCATCTCTTGCAATGTCCGGTTTTTACGTTCTACTACACCATTAGATTGAGGAGTACGTGGAGCCGAAAAGTTATGAGTTATACCATTATTATCACAAAAGTTTCCAAATTGAAATTTATTATCAAATTCACGACCGTGATCCGTTCTAATAGACACAATATTAGACCTTACTTGATTTTGAATTTTCTTACTTAGAATTTTAAATTTATCAAAAGCTTCATTTTTACTTTTCAAAAATTTTGTCCAAGTATATCTTGAGTAATCATCAACTATGACCAAAGTGTAGAAGTTACCTCCATAACTTTGTATAGCGGATAGACCAAATAAATCCATATGCAAAAGTTCTAGACACCTAGATGTAGAAACCAAGTTTTTAGCCTTATGGCTATTATGGACTTGTTTACCGACTTTGCAAGCATCACAAAAGTGTTGGTCATATTTCAACTTAGGTAGGTTTCGAACTAAGTCTTTGGAGGAGAGGTTTTGAATTAGTCTCATGTTAGCGTGTCCTAAACGTCTATGCCATAAAGTTGAAGATTCATCTAATGAGGTAAGACAAAGTTTGTCTCTAGATGTTGGATCCATCTTCATGACGTATACGTTGTTCTTAAGGACACCTTTGGCTATGGTTATACCATCTTTAAGTATCTTACTTCCGTTTTCACTAAAAAGGACATTATACTTATTACGACAAAGTTGACTAATTCTAAGAAGATTAAAACCTAAGTTATCAACATGAGCTGCATCATCTATAAAAAGGGAGTCATGAGAGATTGTACCTTTTCCGATGATTTTGCTCTTAGCTTTACTACCAAACGTAACATTACCTCCGTCACATTTGTGATAAGTAGTGAAGAGGCTTTTGTTACCCGTCATGTGCCTTGAACAACCGCTATCTTTAATCTATTCATCCGGTTTCAAACAAACTTTGAGGCACACCTATTTTATGAAAAATACTCAAACATTTGGTCCCCAATTTCTCATGGGTCCATTTTGGTTAAGCATACCATTAATTTGTTCCAAGTATGAAAATAGAGTATAAGGGTTCCATGGCATGTACTTTGAAGTTTGGTAATGTCCAGAAGTGTTTTGGTTCCAAACATGTTGGCAGGGCCGTCTCGTTGATTTAGGTGGCCCTGTGCCACAACTATAAAGAAGGCCCCAGTTTATTAGTAAACAATTTATTAGTAACATGAAAGAGATTAGTATAAGTATGACACGAACAATCTCAGTTTGATCATACGTTAATTAATGTTTAATTATGCGATAATATTTATTAATATTGTCATTCGCCAAGCATTTGTTATACCTATTTACAATTTAGATTGACACTCTCTTATAGATCATTCTCAACAACTTACAGGACAATTTAAAATGCATTAGGAATTTTATGCTGTACATACAACATACTCCTTGGTTTTCTTTCCATGCAAATTGCCTTTTTCCAAAATAAAAAATTAATGGAACCTCATATTCCGAAAGTTTAAAACACAATTGTAAAGGATAAGAACCGTCTGATAATATCAAAATGTCTTTGGCCTTTGGTATAATAATAAAAATTAAAAAGATTATTGAAACCTTGCATATAACACAATTGACAAAAGTGAGGCCCCTTTAATAGTATGGCCCTGTGCCACTGCACTTGCTGCACTCCCTCATCACCGGCCTTGCATGTTGGTAGTTTAGTCGAGCGTTGAAGTTGCTCTTCGGAAATGGGCGTTTGGGAATTTGAGTCTTAGGTCTTGGTTGAGTAGTCTTAGCTCTAAATTCATTTTTACTATGTCCTACTCCAGTTTTAAACACAGGTTTTGTTCCATTTTTGTATGTAACTTTAACAAATTTTGAACGATCAAATGTGGATGGAGTTACTGCTGCAGCAGATCTGGCGGAACCTTCGGGTCCAACGGACGGAACCCTGGATTGGTTTCCGTCTGATCCGCAGGTTGCTGTAGCAATTTTGTTTGTTTCTTGTGCAATCTTTTCTTGTTTCGTTTGACCCTTTGAAGTTTCTATTTTTGTAAATCCTAGTCCTGTTTTATCAAAGGGTGACTTTTTAAGTTTCATAATTTCATCCGCATAAGAAATGCTCTTATCGAACTTCTTAAACTTTGTGGTTTGTTTTATTAGATCATTTTGAGTAATTTTGAGTTTCTCAACTTCTAGTTTAAGCTCTTCACATGATTTGCAAGATGTGTCAATACCTTTACTCTTTTCTAATCTCTTAGCTTTTTCTTTTAACTCATAAACTCCATTTTCTAAAATCTCCTTTTTAGTTTTCAAAAATTTATTTTTGTTTATGATTTTTAAGCTCAATTCACAAAGTTTGTTATATTCTTTTTGTAAAGTGTCATCATCAATAGAGGAGTAAGATGAGTCGGAGAATACCCCATTTGAGTTGTGAGCCATGAGAGCAATATCATCATTCTTTGGCTCATCGTCATCTCCTTCATAGTCACTCCAAGCACCACCCACAAAAGCTTGTTGAGGTTTGCTCTTGGGTGGTTTTGGACATTCTCCTACAAGATGACTTGTGTCTCCACACCTATAGCATTTTCTTTCAACCTTTCCTTTCCTATCATCACGATCTTTTCGGAAAGTTTTCTTGTTATCTTTAGGTTGCCTTACAAACTTTCCTCTTCTACGAAAGAACTTCTTGAAGTCTCTAACGGCTATAGCATATTCCTCATCATCACTATCCGAAGTAGATTCTTCATCATCACTTGATTAGACTCTAGCTTTCAAGGCAATGGACTTAACTTTTTCTTTCTTGCCTCTAACTAGTTCCAAATCTTTTTCCATTACCATTTCATGAACTTTGAGGTTTCCAATTAGCTCATCAAGTGACATGCTTGAAAGATCTTTGGATTCTTCAATTGCCGTCACTTTGCTCTCCATTTCGGATGGGGTGCTCTAAGAAATTTCCTGACAAAGTTCTTACTACAAAAAGATTCATCAAGTGCTTTAAGTGAAGTAATAATAGTATTAAACCTAGCAAAAGCATTATCAATAATCTCATCTTAGGAAATAACAAATTGTTCATATTGTTGAACAAGAAGATCAATTTTGTTATCTTTAACTTGTGAGTTTCCTTGATGAGTGACAATTAAAGATTGCCAAATATCTTTGGCGGTTTTACACAAAAAGACTATTTCATGTTCTTTCTTAGGCAAAGCGTTGTAAAGCACCATTTTAGCTTCATTATTTTTTCCAGTTAATTTCGTTTGATCATCATCTTTAATGTTAGTAACTATGTTATCACCATCAATGATTATATACCACAAATCTATATCTTTAGATTTCACGTAAGTTTCATAGATTGCTTCAAAGAGTGGTGGTCTTTGCATAGATTGCCCTTCTTTGTAATTTTCAAAATCCATGGATCGTTTCAAGTTTTAAAACACAATATATTTTAAAAGCTTGAGTAACGTAGCTCTTGATGCCAATTGTGGAAAACTAGAAGGGAGGTTGAATAGTTTACCGTTTAAAATATTTTTAACTTGTTAAGTTAGCTTTGAAACTTTCCGTTTGATCAAAGATATATACACAAACACAATATATAACATGCAAGTAAATGAAAGAAACGATCAAACCACAACACAAGTATTTATCGTGGTTCGGCTACAAGGACTCTTTTTCCTTGCCCTACGTCCACGCCCCGAGTATCCAACTCGAGAGTTTCTTTCACTAGTCAACAAGTTCCTTTCACCGGCGGAGAAAACCTTACACGTCGCTTATACTTTTACCGACACTAAGCTAGATGTCGAGTTCTTTACCAAGGGTACAACCACTCCCGTTAGTTCTTTTACAAGGGTACAACTACTCCCGATACACTTTGTATTTTGAGGACTAAAATACTAACCGATCACTACTGAAAATACACAATCAAATGAAGTGTAAACTACACAAGTCTACACAATGCTAAGCTAACAAGTCTTGCAACGTTGTGTTGAATACTTGTTACTTTTAATGAGCTCGTGAATCTCTTTGCTACAAAAAGAAACTTCACATATGAAATGTTAAAGGGTTAGATAAAAGAATGAATGTGTGTGTGTGTAAAATATGATGTAGAGTGATAAACCAAAATTCAACTTCTGGCTTGGTATTTATAGCAAAACCTTCTGCAGGTCTGGCGGATCAGGCGGAACCCTCAGATGGGTTCCGCCCGTGTACCCCCAGGGTTCCGCCGGGCTTGCAGTTGGTTTTGCAATAAATCTTGCAAACCAAACAAAGTCACATCTCATTACACCTTGCAAACCAAACAATGTCACATCTCATTATATCAAGTCAAACACCAAACTTGCAAGCAACCACTTAGTAAGTCAAACACATTTTTAGAGGAATACCTTTTAGCCAAACATCCCTTAGCCAAAGACTGCACGAGTAACAACTTCCATCTTCTATAATTTCTTTAGCTGCTTTCACGGAGTAATTGCAATTTTCCCCCCTAACCAACTAAATTTATCTCTTTTGGTTGAATTCACCTTTGAACTGATCCAGCGTCTTAAGGAATTCCTTCTCCTGAACAACCTCCCAGCTATATAACCTTCTTCTAAACTTGATTTCACCAAAACTTTTCTCTTCATGGGGAGATATTTTGGTGAACTCACTGATGAAACCCCCTCTATTGATCGAAAGTGAGAATAATTGAGGAAACATTTTCTTCAAAGAATTTCCATCAACCCAATTATCTTCCCAAAATCTTATGCATGACCCATCACCCAATACCCACTTCCACTGATGTGATCCCACCAGTAATTGACCTTTCTCTTCCTTTTCTAACTTCATAATATCATGTCATATGTTTGATAAAAGATGTCGTCTTAACTGCCTTTCAACACCTAACTTTCTATACACATTCCATTTTAATTTGCTTCTAATCACCCATTTCCATAAACTGTTATTATTGTCATTAAACTTGGCCACCATTTTCCCAATAATGCAATATTAATATCATCAATTGGAGATAAACCTAAACCGCCTGCATGTTTCGGTCTACACACCTTTCTCCAAGCTACTTTACTGAAGCCTCTTTTATCAACTAAACCCGACCATAAAAAACGTCTTCTTATCTTTTCAATCTGCTTAACAACACCTTTAGGAGCTTTAAACAAGGATAGGTAGTGCACTGGAAGACTATCGATAACTGATTTTACTAAGATTAGTCTTCCGCCAAATGATAGGAATTTACCTTTCCAACTTGACAGTCGTTTTCTTATCTTATCAATAACTCCTTCCCATGTGGATAATCTTCTAGGATTACTTCCGACTTTCAACCCGAGATATGTAAACGGTAATTGACCGAGGACACAATCGAATGCTTTTGCCAAAACATCACATCTCTGTTGATCTATTCCAACACAGAATAAATTACATTTTGAGTAATTTAGATTTAAACCTGAGCAGTTTCCGAAAGCTTTCAAAATTCTTTTAAACATCTTCAGTTCCTCCAGGTCATTGTTCATGAAAACTATTGTGTCATTTGCGAATTGTGAATTGTTTTCTTATATAATAGATTGATCAGTGATGGTTTATAATCTTTTGGTAGTATGGCTCATATGTTTTGAGTCGTTTATGACTCATGTTATGTAATCTCATTCAACTAAATAGTTAATGTAACAAATGAAACTTATTTTTTTTTTTTGTATTTTAGTCTTACTTTGGTGTTTGTGATTTGAACTTTGACATTGTCAAGAGGATATTAGATGAATATATCTTTGATATTGAGTAGAAATGTATTTATCCTCTTTTTACAAAACATGACAAATTGATAGGATCTTATAATCTCGATCTCGTAAAAGACAAAAATCGATCTCAAGTAGGATCTCCATATTGATAGTACTGTTTTTCCCTATTTCGGTCCAAAACTTCTCTCAAGAGCATTTACAACATACCCATTTATAAAATGGTAAGGATTTCCAAGAACAGAAGAGTATGATGTTACCCCTTGTTACTTTGCTCTGATAGTCTGATTCATTAGGTTTTGTAATAAATATTGGAACGATTTTAGCTATGTTCGGTACCCTAGCTTAGGTTGAGTTGGTGTTTAAGTTAGAGTTGGTGATAGAACAGAAGGTTAGTTTCATAAGTTACTTGGTTTAGTTTACTTATAGTAAATTGGATTTAGCTTTTATAATTTTTTTGACACACGTATACTAAACATCTCATACAATCTCTTTAAGTTACTCCAATAAAACTTGGAATTCAAAACTTTTGGGTTAACGGACATTCTCACATAACAATGCTAGGTCAAAAACCTTAATTATAATTATATACCTATTTTTGAAAAAAATAAATAAAGATCATGTAAGATCAAATCGAATAGTAGTGACACAATTCACGTCATTTCACATGCATCAATATACACGACCCTTCTATCTTGTCCACTTTAAGATAACCACACCCTCCCGAGGGTGTGTTGACTTTGACCAGCTGCAACCGGCTGTATTATCTGCATTAAAATTTGTACATTTTGATTAAAGTAGGTGGACCCTCCCTGATAGGGAAGGTTAGTATAACACAACCCATTTTTTATCTATGATTCAATAATCTCTGTTATGAACAATTTCTTTGTTTATTGTGAATTTTTTGTAAGTCAAGGTAAAGGACAAAAAATAACTTGTAAAATTTCAATTGCATAAGACTGATAATCATATTACTACTATAACATAAGACTCAGCATCGTAGACTTAAAACTGATCGAGAACGAGAGGACCAACCAGACCGACCGAAAATTGACCAGATCGAAGGACCAGCAGCCCGGTCTCGGTCCGGACTGGTCTTACGTAAAACCCGACTATTTTTCCGTCTAGGACCGGAACGGACCAACCCGAACCGGACCGAACACATTCAGTGCGGTCCTCAGTTGGCATTGACATAATAAGAATATTTCGTCCATTAAGGAGGATTCTCCGAACCAAGGAGGCATTCTGGAGGGTGCGTGCTTCTATTCTCGTTGGGATTCTAGGGTTTTATATAAGCTAAAAGACTACGACTGCAAGCCAAGCCGAAAACTACTCGCTTCTATTCTCGTTGGGATTCTAAGGTTTAGGCTAGTTCTGTCTCGGTCCATATAACATTAAGGAGGAATCAATCTATTTTTTAAAACATCAACTTTCAACATTTCATAAAATATGTTTTGAAATAGTTATACTTAATTTTATGAATATAATCCAATCTTAAAACTTACGCTTTTTTACATTTGTGGAATCATTCTTACACAACCCTTTTTATACAAAACCTTTTAAAATTTAGCTATCACATCCAAAAACCAATAATCTTTTTTCTACAATAAAAAGTCCCTAGTATTATTAAAAACATACTTAGGGGTGTTTATTTATTTATTATTATTATTTTTTTTTGTTAACTAAGAGATGGGTGGGGTCTATATAGGACGCATGCTCTTAGTGTCTTAATGAGGAGAGGAAGACATTTTATGTCTTGTAGATATAGATGTATTAGTAGAAATAAGTGGGTTCCACACAAAAAGAAATATTATTAAATACTAAGGGAAAAAGAAACACTCTCTTACTCATAGTCAAAACATCCATATAATTTTAGAGCGTATCATTAATCAGGTTTAACCAATATTTATAAGGTATAATCGAAAAATACTACTTGCGGAAAAACTTAATTACATAGTACGTGCCGTCGCAACGCGCAATTACCATGCTATTTACATTCGAGTATTTTCAGTAAATCGTACAAGAAATATTGAAAGGACATGCTTGTTTAAATGTAAAGTTATGTAAATAACTGACTTGTAAACATATCTCTTATATAATAAGAGGAGTTAACTATATAAATGGTCCTTATGATTTGTTGGAAATTACGGATTCAATCAATTTTTCTTTTTTATATCACATTTGATCCCTATGGTTTTAAAATGGCTCGGATTCAGTCCATTTAGACATTAAATGACCAGAATACCCCCACCTAGAAAATAAACAAAATGTGGAAGGTATAGGTATTTTGGTCATTTCATATATCTTATAAGACAAATTGGACTGAATCTGAGATATTTTTGTTAGGTCACCATTTCTACAACATAATCACTTAAGAATTCTAAAGAGAGAAAGTAAGTAGAGAGAGAGAGAGTGGAAGGAACACCTAATGAAAATAAGAGACTAATAACCTTACTAGTGAACCAACCAACCTCAAAATGAGGTTATACATAGGTATTTATAGGTAAGGATTAGGGCTTCTCTAAACTTAGACAATATGACATACTTATCCCTTAGACTTTATCCAAACCTATAAACCAAGCATAAAACTTACAAAACTTATAAAATAACTAACGTTATAACTAAGTAATGCAACCTATACCAAAACTCAATGACCGACACTTGAAATAATAAAGTCTATTCCCAACAATCTCCCCCTAAGGGTCGGTCATCAATGGTTGCTTGACGTCGTCATCTTCTATACTTTGACTTTGTAGTCGACGTCCTCAAAAGTAGTAAGAAAAATCTTTTATCGTTCTTTGTACTTCGTTCTTTGTTGATGTGATGGTGATCATGTTATGATGTTGTCTGCCGATCGTCACTTCTGTGTCTGTGGTGGTCGTCCGCCATTCCAGCATGCTCATACATCTTTGGACTTAGACTTATGAAAGCACGAAGTTCCTTTGCATACACTTATATCTTTAGTCTCTATACTTTGTAGATTCTTCTTTTTGGCGTAGAATCTTTCTTTGAACTTTGTGGCGCTAAGATCTTTGGGGGAGCATTCATTTGCTTCAAGATGTATGTATAAGCATGCTGGAATCTACCATCATGGAGGAGATGTACCTGCAAGTAAACAGTTAGCAATAATCAACCGGTACTTACAGATAAGGAATTAGAGCTTGTCAACAGCATATTGTGAAGACTCATTCTAATCCTTATCCAGGCCGTTCCCATATCAGATACTCCCGAAGGAGCTTACGAGACCTACTAGGTAGCTCAATGACTGGGTGAGTCGCTGGGGATCACTCCACGGCTGTAGATCGCTAAAGAACCACCACGAACACTAAGCGTAACCCTTGTGGGGTTACCGAAGTGACCTGCTGTCAGGGCTGTTTGATGTTGACCCTGGCAGGAATTTCCGTTCAATCATTGAGAAATACATATGTAATTCTCTCATAAACATTCTCGGCAGATTGCTAAGATCTGCGAAGGACTCGATAATTTACAGCTGGTGCCCATTGATGTAGAACACCAGTTGTAGAAATACTAAGTGTTCCTAAGAGATCTTTAATGTATCTCATGGATCTAGACTCGATAAGTGCTCACTTAGGTTTCCTATACGGAGACTAGGGAGGGGTCTCCTGCTTCAATATCAACTATCTCTAAGAGATAAGTCGATAGATTACATTGGTTCCCCGTGAGAATGAAACAAGCTCTTTTAAGAGAACTTGAGTGGCTAGAAGGTTTAGTGCATTGCGTCACTGGGTCCATGACGACTTAATCTTCAATACCGGTGTTGTCTTTGCAACATCCAGTAGCATATGAATTGAACCTGGTGTCTGCCCTAAGGTTGAACATATGGAGGGCTATTTCTTTTCACCCTTTTCTTTACTTTTCTTTTTCATTCTTCAACCCCTTCTTTCTCCTTTTCATTCTTTACTCCTTTTTTCGTATCATACCTAAGGACTTCTAATTCTAACTATTGGTGATGTCCTTAGGTGGATCCCTCCGGCTCTGGCAGATCATAGGACGGTAATTCATATCTTAATCACCTTATAACTCCGTGATTATCCGAAACTAGCCAAGAAACCTTTTGAAACATCTCTCAAAGTGTTTGTGATTATCAAACATTTTGGTTAACACTTTGACAGTTTTGTGTTTATGAAGGGCTCCCCCTTCACATGTGCTCATATGTATTTAATAAATTTGCACATGCGGGAGGAGCGAGCACTTTTTGAATTGATCCACTTTCAGTGAACAAGACCGATTCGAGACACGCTTACATCACTAGTTAGACTAGCTTGAAGTTATTACCCGGCCTGGTCAAGTCCACAGAAAGTTTCTCGAAACGGTACATTTCTACTAAGACTAATCCTTTTCGAGACACGCTTACGTGGCTAGTTAAAGAGTTCCATTGTCAGCTTTTAGGTGACAATTAGCTCTAGCAACTAACTTGATGTTATTACTCGTCGAGGAAAAGTCTTTTCGAATTTACTAACTTTTATGTTTCGTCAATTCCTGGGTGAATCTGAGTCTAGCTCGCATGAGATTTGACTTTTCAGCAACTTTTAACTTTCATATTTTAATCACTTTCCTTTTCTCCCCCTCAAAAATAGCATATAAGATGTTGTTTTTGGAGAAACATTTGATTAAAATATGCTTTTTGAGTTTTATGGGGAGACATCAACAAGAACTTTTGTTTTCCAAAACGATGAGTTTTCAAGTGCTCCCCCTCAACAAGTGAATACTCATTGAGGTGAAATACTTGTCTTTTGGGCAGAATTATGAAAATCAGAAAATGTTTGATTAATTCTACTCAAAAGTAAGAAGCCTTCGCTCCTTATATAAGGATTGAGGCACTGAAGCGTACCTCAGGGTCCTTTAATTACAAGCACGGGTTGTACACTGTTATGTGTGCACAAGCCATAGTTATAGATGAAGAAAAAATTATGATGAAACAAAGTTAATGTTATACCAAACTAATCATATTCGAGGAGTGTCTGGACGGCGGTAAGTGAGTATATTCGGAATAGGTTCCCTTGCTCCAATTAAGCTCTCCAAAGTGCGTATTTGCTCCCTGAACCTCAACTTTTGATCAATCCTAGCCAAGAACTTAAGTGCTTCTTTCACATCTCTTTTATTCCATCCCACGTTAATCCCACTATTATGTTCTTTGAGCTTTTTATTCAGCTGAATTCTGACAAATCTGAGAGTCTGATCCCCGAACTTATGAACCTCTTCGTATTTCATGAAACGGTAACTATCGTTGTGCGGGTAAATCACTCCAAAAGGTTTGTTGTTGAAGATGAAAGGTCTTAAATGCGGGATGTTAGGAGGATATAACTGTGGAGCAGTAAAGTTGAGTGACTTTTGATAACTTTCGACCCCAAGTTGTGCATCTTCGACTCTTGCTTTGATAATGGTTTGGCGCATGAAGAGCAAAACGGAGTTGATGACGTCATACTGAAGGTTACCGGACAAGTTTTGAAGTTTGCCTTGAACCTTGAGCAAGTATATGTCTGCAATGTCATTGAGGTTCAAGCGATGATAGTCAGCTTCACTGAATGTATAAAGTTGATCATCACTTCGGCGGACCTCAATTTTATCAAGAAAGTTATATCCATATCTTTTCTCGGTACTTGGGACTGCTGTGATGGCAAGAATGCGATGATTCGAGAAGACTCTGTGGTTGGATCGGAATGTCAGCTTGTATTTGTAGAGCCATTTACGCATCTCTGACCAGGGAAGCGTACATAAGGCAGCTTCATGATTATATTTGGAGATAGATGTGGAATGCAAGCCTCTCATTTGATCTTCTAGTGTTTCCAGCGGATATGAGGCAGCTCTGAATTTGGTGAGAGATGTAGCATAACGGTGATTCGAATTCGTGCTCCCATGAATAAGATAGAGAAGGTCTTTGTTGAAGAAGTATTGCTTGGGAAGCTTAGGATCACTTGGAGGACCAACAAGGGGTAACGGTTGAGTAAAATCTTGATATTTGAACTCATCAACGAGAGGTTTCGTGCCATGATAGAGTTTGTCCCAAGATGGTCTCTTTTCCCAAGTAATGTTTTCAGACAGAGCTCTTGCAACCTCTTCCACGTTGTATTCGAACTCAAGTTCAGTGGTGGTGCATGTTTTGAACTCGGTGAACCCTGCTTTGCGAATCTTAACTAAGTCAGACAACTGAAGTCTTTGAGTCTGCATCACCTTTTTAATTCTTTTTGTGAAGCCTATAATTGATCCGTCAGTCATTTCTTCAGCTTCAGTGTCATCAAGGTAAGCATCAACCATTTCATCGAACCAGTTAAAGGAAGGAGCATCAGGGTTAATCCATTCAGGAGCTGGAATTAACTGAGCATCCGTGGGCGGTTCTGTAATGGTTTCGGTGATAAGTGGAGGGATTTCATCCACATCGACATCAGCATCTTCAGTTGTTTGTGAGGGGTGGGGATCCGCAGTAGATTGTGGAGGGTTTGGATCAGCAGAAACGTTAGTGATTGTGGTTTTGGTAGGAGCTCTGGAGGTGGAACCGGACGCTTTCTTCCTCTTTTCAGGTTGTGGCTGATCATCTGGGTCAGAATCTTCATGTCGACGCTTAGTAGCCTTAGTCTTTTTGCAGGATTCGCTTTTCTTTTCAGCTTTCTTGATAGACTTGCTAAGTGCTCTGCGTAGATCATTTTCCTCCGGATCATTCACAATAGCTTCCAATAATTTTCCTTTGAGATCACTGATGGAAGGTTTTGGAGGTAGAGTCTGAACAGTGATTGGTGTAGTTTGAAACCTGTGAGAAACAATCTCTGCAAGATTCCTGTTGACATAGTGCCTCACAGCAGAAGGAAGTTCCCTC
The DNA here is from genome assembly GCA_030686995.1 of Artemisia argyi. NCBI lineage: Eukaryota > Viridiplantae > Streptophyta > Magnoliopsida > Asterales > Asteraceae > Artemisia > Artemisia argyi. Next base: position 44,043,196 of record CM060700.1, read on the forward strand.
TGAACATACTTCTGAACTTCCCCAGGTAATCTCTGTTTCACCTGTTCCTCAACTGCTTCATCAACTTTATAAGTTTTGAATGCTTCGATATCACGCTTATGTTCATTAACTTGTGACTGGAGCGCGTTGTATTGATCATGTAATGATTTCAACAGGCTTGAGTGAACAACAGTTGTATTAGGGCTTTGCAGAGGATGACTTTGAGGTTGTGATAAAGGTTGTTGTTGTGGTTGAGCTGTTGGTTGTCCTTCATCAACTCCTACAATGTCAATAGGGGTATCTTGACTAGTTTCAAGTAACTCATCCTTTTTCTCACCATCCGACTCCTCATCATCTTCATCATTCACATCTTGTTCATCATTAACTTCTTCACTTTCCGATTTATCTTCCTCATCGCTACTTTCATCATTCTCGGATGACTCATCGTCTTTGCCTTTTGAAGCTACATCTTCAATTTCAGTTTCATCCGGTTTATCGAGAGATTCTTTTGAATCAGAGCTTGATGACTCAGCTTCATCTTCAGAGTTATCATCCCCAGGTTCAGAGGATGATTCTTTTTGTGAATGAGCTTCTTCTGATGTTTGATCATCTCTTTCTGATTCTGGAGTTGGGCTTACCGGCTCTTGAGTTCCAGAACCTTCACCTTTCTTAGTAACTTTTGCAATTCTTTCTGCTTCTGATTCTTTGCTTTTCCTTAAGGTTAGTTGCATTTGTTCATTTTCTTCGGATTCAGACATCGGTGAGGTTACTGATTCTTCTTGAGTTATTAAAGCTTTTCCCTTATCTGCCTTCTTGCTTGAAGTCTTTGCGAGTTTTTCAGTTTCTGTTTCCCGTTGAGCATCTCCTTCATCATCTGTAGGTTCATCTTGAAGAGTTGTCACTTTCTTCTTCAGCTCTCTTGTGACCTTTTTGGTTCTTGATTTGGGAATGGTTTTGATTGTAGATGCTGTTGAAGTTTTCTTTTTAGAAGTTCTCCTTCTCTTCGTCTGAGTCAAACCCACTTTACCAATTTTCTGAGCTTCATCATACAAAATATATGCCTCAGTGTCATGAACATCATCAGGTATAAGATTATCGGGAATTCTCATTCCTTGTTTTTCAGTGTTTGTCTTCTGAATCCTGGTTTTAGAGTATTTATGATCCACAGAAGGGGTGTGTTTCTTGTCTTCCGATCTACGATCAATATCTGGGTATTTCTCCATGAAATGAGCAATTAGACACTTTGTGAATCTGTAGAATGGAATTTTTGAGGTAGACGATTTGAGAAACTGTCTTGCGTGATTAACCATGTCCACCCAAATTAGTTGAGCATAGTCTATTTGAGCTTGTTTGACAACCCCCCAGAAAATCTGCATCGTTTCTAGAGTAGGATGTTCATGTCCAGTTTCTCTGCCCGTTAAACTGTTGGCGAGAATTGAGTAAAGTGTGAGCCAGGGTTGTGGAATGTATTTCCTGTCAACGTGGGATATGTTTTTGAGTTGGATTATTGATTCATCATACTGCAGTTCTCGAAGAAGTCTGATAACATCTGATAATGACGGCATATGAGAGAATTTCTTGAGATTAGGCAAACCGAGAACAGTACGGATAGTTTGTACATTAAACACAACAAGTTTGTGATCAAGGTGAACCCCCAGTGACTTTTCATCTTTGCTGATTTCAACAGTCTCCCAAAACTGTGTTAAGTAGACTTCAGGTACTTCAGTGGTGATGGTGAGGAGGTTGTAAATGAAGTGACTCTTAAGTATTTCCAGAATGATTGCACAAGTATCATGACATGTGATTGAGTCAAGATCTATCCTATGGTTTGTCTTAGCGATTACTCTTTCATCTCCTTGAATCAATTCGTGTCTAGGTGTTGATTTCTTTGCCATATCGAGACCTGAAATGATTCATAAACCAACAAAAGCCACGTGGTGATTCGCTCGTTAGTGTTAGACAAAAGAATAATATCCGAAAACAATCGCCTAAGATAAAGTCATCATCACATATACAACTCATGATAAGTCAACCCAAGAGACACACACAATCCTCATGAAAATCAATCACAACTCTTAGATAAACATGAAACGCGATCCTTTTTTTTCATTTAAAACAAATCCATGACATGACAATTTTTTTTTTTTTTTTAAATTTCGGTAGCATTTCTTTTCATAAAAATGGAAAAACTAGAACCAATACGTGATGGTTCCATTTCGAAACTCCTGTCTCGGAGTGAAATAAGTAAGAAATTCATAACTCAACTCGAAAAACAGTTTTGACTTAACTTGAAAAAGTTTTGGACTTAACTCGATAAACTTGGAACCCATTATTGTTCCAAACTCGAAAAGAAAAATTTTAGTTCCAAACTCGATAGGCAATTTTGGTTCCAAACTCGATAAACCATTTATGTTCCTAACTCGATAAACAATTTTGGTTCCAAACTCGATATGCCCAACTGATTCAAACTCGAAACAAATTTGTCATCAAGCTCGATAAGAGAAAGTGTTTCAAACTCGATATGCGCCAGATTGCATCCAAACTCGATAAGCCACAAAATAATGTCAAACTCGATAAGATTTCTAATAAATAATCTCAAACTCGACAAGCATGTAACAAATCTAAACTCGATAACATTCAAAGTTCATTAATTCGATAAGCATTTATCATTTCAAACTCGATAAGTCACATGTAATGCATCTAACTCGATAACCATGTGAGTTGTCAAACTCAATAACCCTATGAGTTTTCAAACTCGATAAGCACATGAGTTGTCAAACTCGATAGGCACATGAGTTTTCAAACTCGATAAGCATATCAAAATCGATATCTTACAAACTATTTAAAACTCGATATCATCACAAGTCATTTCAAACTTGATGGACACAGATATACCCAAACTTGATAATTCTAAGGTATCTTAACTCGATAGGCATATTAAAAACACAATAAGCAGTTTATAATACAACCTAACAAAGATGTAGACTCTTTAACCTAATAAGCACATCCCATGATCAAGAAAAAACAACATTCAAAAAACAACCAATTTAATCAAATAAGCACATATCCCAGTAGTTTCAAAGAGAAACGGGCTTATGAAACCTAAAACACCTAAATATCACTATGATGAGGCAAATAAACTCTAGGTCAGGTGGATATAGGTTCATTAGGACATGCCGCAATTGGTCATAACAATCAATTAACCTAAATCACAACATATATGAAACACCCAAAATCGAATGTATCATGAACCCTAAAAATCGATAAACACATAACATTAGATAGGGTGCGTGAAATGGAAAAACTGTCAATCGTGAACACTCACAATCACAGAATCTTGAAACAACCTTGAGAATTCTTGATTTAGAAAAATTTGAGGCGCGTATGATATTTCTTTTGAAATCGTGAAGATGAGACTCAGGTTTAGAATCAAGTATTATACCAAAGACTTTGATGAATTGACACAATTGGCCCCCCTACTTGTTTTATCAAAGAAAGTGTTATAAATAACACACATTTAGTCCCTTGAGTTTTAAAATAACTTTATGACTTAGGAGACCGAAAGGAATGTTACGAGAATTATGGATGTGGCACCCTCTTGAACCAACCATAAGAGGCAATTTGGAAAATTTTAACAAGCTATGGTTCAAGAGGTGCCGAGAATGAGATAAAATAGTGATGAGAAAAATTGAAAATAAAGAAAAAATAAAGAAGTTAAAAGAAATTCTGTCTCCCCCTCAAGATATGCATTTTATAATGATTTTTCAGAAAAAAAACGTTGTAAATTTGCATATCTTGAACAAGGAAATTTTTTTTTTCTTTTTTTTTTTTTTTTTTTTTTTTTTTTTTTTTTTTTTGAAAATGAAAATATTTACAAAGATAGTTTGATGTTTGACGATCAATTGTGTTTTAAAAACTTTTCCAGATCATCTGGAGTCAAACATCGCATACCAATTTGGTGAACTAGACTCGCAAACCTTGATGGTGCTAAAGATTTGGTAAGTAAGTCCGCCAATTGGTACTCAGTCCCAACAAAATAAAGTTCAACGGTACCCTTTTCAACGTGCTCTTTGATGAAGTGATATCGGAGATCGATGTGTTTCGATTTGCAATGATGGACTGTGTTGCAGGAGATAGCAATGGCACTTTTGGAATCACAGTAGATTGGAATCTTGTTGAATAGGTAGCCATAATCCTTAAGTTGTGATCTCATCCATATGACTTGAGCACAACAAGCAGACATGGCTACATATTCAGATTCAGTTGACGACAGTGATGTGCAGTCCTGCTTCTTTGATTGCCATGACACAAGTTTATCTCCGAGAAATTGTAATCCACCAGATGTACTTTTGCGTGTGTCTAAGCATCCTGCATGGTCAGCATCTGAAAAAGCAATTAGTTCAAAACCAGAATCCTTCGAATACTAGATTCCCAAGTTAATGGTTCCCTTTATGTATCGAAGGATTCTTTTGACCTCACTGAGGTGTTTTTCAGTTGGTTTGGACTGATAGCGAGAGCACATATAGACAGCAAATACTATATCAGGTCTACTAGCCGTGAGATACATGAGGGACCCAATCATACTTCGGTATTTGGTAGGGTCAACAGGTGTCCCATGTAAGTCAGCGTCTAGTTTTGTGGTATAGCCCATCGGTGTATTGTAGGTATCACAACTCATCATCCCATGTTTCTTTAAAATTTCAAGAGCATATTTGGACTAATTTATAAAAATTCCACAGGGTGATTGATGAACTTGTAGTCCTAGAAAGAACGAAAGTTCACCCATCATGGACATTTCAAAATTATCCTTCATTAGTTTTGCAAAATCATTAGAGTAACTTCTTTTCGTTGAAGCAAAAATAATGTCATCGACATACATTTGAACAACGAGTAAGTCCTCCCCGTAGGTTTTTGTAAAAAATGTTGGGTCCACCGATCCTTTAGAAAATTTATTGGTCAGCAAGAAAGTAGAAAGTTTGTCATACCACGCCCGTGGGGCTTGTTTGAGTCCGTAGAGTGCCTTTTTGAGTCGGTAAACGTGATTAGGACGCTCAGGATCAACGAAGCCTTCTGGTTGGCTGACATACACTTCTTCACGGAGGTCTCCATTGAGAAATGTTGTTTTTACATCCATTTGGTAAACAACCATGTTCCTGTGTGCAGCATAGGCCAAAAAGATCCGAACAGCTTCATGTCTAGCCACTGGAGCAAAGGATTCAGCAAAATCAAGTCCTTCTAGTTGGGAGTATCCTTTCGCTACCAGGCGTGATTAGTTACGTATGACAGTTCCTTCTGCATCTAGCTTATTTTTCCAAATCCATTTTAGCCCAATGACAAAGACTCCGTCAGGTCTTTCAACTAATTCCCAGACTTCCAATCGGATGAACTACTGAAATTCCTCTTGCATAGATTCAATCCAGTTGTCATAAGTCATTGCTTCTTTAATGTTCTTTGGTTCCTCTTGACAAACTGTGAGTGCATAGATACAAGTTTCTCCATCAGTGTGAAGTCGTTGTCTTGTCATTACAGGTGCATCTGGATGACCAATAATATGGACTAGTGGATGGTCTCGAGTCCATTTGTGTGTTGAAGGGTGTAGTTGATAAGTATCTCGCATGTTAGCAGGATCCAAATTGCGTGTAGATGACTCAGCTATATCAGGAAATGGAGGAGCCGGTGCAAATGGGTTGAAGAACGCATCCGGATCATGCTCTGCGGGTTGTGGAACTGATTGTGGTGTTGGATCTTCAGCTGAATGGCGGGGGTTAGAAACAGTTTGTTCTGCTGTAGATGGTGATGCAATTGGAGGACCGTTTCTCTCAACAGTTGTAGTAGTTTGTTGAGGTGAGTCTAGTACTGGAATGTTTTCAGGTTGAGCAGCGGAATTAGGTGAGACCTCAGTAGAACGGTATTCAATTGTATCATCAAATAGTGGAGCAAACAATGTTTCCAATTCTTTACGGTTGAGTGGCAATGGTTCAGCCGAAGATTCCGAAGAGTGAAGACGGTTGAATTCGGGTCCTAAGATGTGTTGCTCAGAAGCCATTTGTGTGAGTTCATCAAAATTAGCGTGAATGGTTTCTTGAATTTCTCTTGTACGACGATTCCATATCCGAAAACCTTTGGAATTTTCACAGTATCCAATGAACACGCCGATGTCAGCCTTTGCTTTAAGTTTCCCTAAATCATCACGATCATTTTTTGGATAACAAAGTGCTCCAAATACATGAAAGTAATCGATGTTTGGTTTCCTTTTGTGAACAATTTGATAAGGTGTTTTGCGATGGCGTTTTGTGATCATGCAACGGTTTTGGGTATAACATGCAGTTGAAACAGCTTCCGCCCATAAGTAATCAGGTAATTGAGCATTAATCAACATAGTTCTAGCAGCTTCCACTAACGTCCTGTTGCGTCTTTCAACAACTCCATTCTGTTCTGGGCTTCTAGGAATAGATGTTTGATGTTCAATTCCCACTTTCTCAAAATATGACCGAAGTGTCTGATTCTTAAATTCAGTTCCATTGTTAGTTCTGACTATTCGTACCGTATTGCGTAGCTGAACTTGAATTTTAGTGAGAAAGGTGATGATCATTGAAGGAGCCTGATCTTTACTTCGTAAGAAATAAACCCAAGTCCATCTGGAGAAGTCATCCACAATTACAAGTATGTAGCGTTTACCGTTGATACTTTGAACACGCATCGGTCCACACAAATCCATATGAAGCAATTGTAAAACATGATTCGTACTTTGCTCAGGTTTTGAAGGAAAATGAGCCCGAGTACTTTTTCCTTGTTCACAGGCTGAACATAAGTGATCTTTGGTAAACCGGAATCTTGGAAATCCATCAACAAGTTTGTGACGAGCAAGGTCAGTCATAGTTTTAAAATTCAAGTGTGAAAGACGTTTGTGCCATAACCAAGATTTAGTCGATTCTGCTTTGGAGAGAAGACATATCGGAGATGTAGCAATCATATCTGACATTGAGATTGTATAAAGATTAGAACCACGTGAGCCAGACATAAGATCGTTTCCTTGTAAGTCACGAACGAAGCAAGTTTTCTCACGAAATGCAACTTCTAGATCCCCATCACAAAATTGACCAACTGAGAAAAGGTTGTGTCCAAGGCCTTCCACATAATAAACACGACTTATTTCAATGTTCCCACTGACATAGTCACCATATCCCATGATTAAAGCGTAATGATCATTCCCGAATCTGACAGTACCAATGAACTTTGAGACAAAGTTTTGTAACAGTTTGAGATTGCCTGTCATATGTCGGTGCAACCGCTATCAACAATCCAGAGAACAATCTGTACCACCTGCATCACAAAAAGAAGACACGGATGGAACAGAAGTAAGGGTGGAACCCATTGAAAGTGCGGGTTCCTGTTGGTTAGAAGCACATGTATTCAACAATTTAGGAATCCATTTAAATTCTGGTTTTTGTTGTAACCAACGTTGTCAATTCCAACTAGTTCGTGCTTTCTTAATGGTGAATTCACTAGTGGTTGGCTGAGTCCTAGATTTGTTCTCGGCACTTATGGGGGGTAACGTCTACTTCATTAGAAACCGTAGAGGGCGGCTTTCCTAAAATAGACTTAGAGGCAGTAGTGGGCCTAGAAGGAATGCGTGTCCTACGTTTCTTATGACGATTAAGAAGAGAATTAGCTATACACTTAGTATGTTCACCAGATGATACGCTTTTACGACAAAACACACAAGATGCATTAATATTCAAAACATTCAAAGGTTCATCATTCGTTACATTTAGATTTTGATTAGAATTTGCCAGATTAGAATCTAAATCTGATGCAACATGAGTTTTATTCAAATTCCTAAGTTGATCTTCTACTCCTTGAGCTTCTAGTGATCCTCTCTTACGTTGCCAGAGCCTATTCGTCTTTTTACTTTTTCGCTTGGGTCTGCTAACGCTATTAGGGGAGACTAGTCCTGTAGAAGTAGAGTTATCAGCATTAGTATTTTGAACAACCTTTCCTTTATCAGTTTTGTCTAATTTATACATTCCTGGTGCTATCACCGTGGTGTCAACCATCTTTCCTTTTTGAAGTAGCTTAATTTTCTCTTTCAAATCGATGATGATGTGATTTTTATCCTGAATTTCAGACTCAAGTTTCACATTGCAGTAATTAATGTCATCGCGGTTTTGTTGCCATTCGGAATTTTCAATTTTTAAATCCGCAATTTCTTTCTCATATTTGAGACAGAGATTTTTTGAAGACTCATTGTTTTTGCAAAGCTGACAAGAGTTTGAAACATTTTGACTTTGAAGTTTCAATTCCTTTTTAAGACTTTGAGCTTGACACCATTCAAGCCTTTGTTTGAGTTGACAAATTTCTTTTGAAAACTGTTTTGTCACATCATCATTCTTTATTCTCAGCTTGTCATTCTCATGTTTAAGTGTCTCTAATTCCACGTGCAACAAGTTATTATCCACACAAAGATCATCCACAAGCATAGAAGTACCAGATTTATAGAGATCATTCATGATAACAGACAAAATATCAGCACTGAGAACTTGTTCCAAAAGTCGATCAGCATCAGTTTTTAAAACTCTGTTTCTTTGCTTTTGAACCAAAATCTCATTTTCGGTAGAGTTGAAAATGTTTATCATATTTTTGACCTCGTTTTGAAGTTCCTGATCCCAACGTGTAGCACAGAGACGGAGGTGTTTGACAATTGGCAGCATTTGTTTTTGAAAAATATCTCTCTTTTCTCGCTCGTAAGCGGATTGAAAAGTTTCAACTTTTATTTCAGAATTGCGTGCAATTGTTTCCTCCAAAATTTCGATGTCTTCCATAAAAGTTTTGAAATAATTTAAGACACGACAGGTTTTTGGTAATGGTGTAAGTTCACCGGATGATGGTAAAGGACCATTTACTTGTGCTATAGTTTGGACAGGGGTCGCATTAGAGGATGAAACATATGACTCTTCGACAAACTATGATTTCTCAGGTAATTCCTTTTGAGTCACAAAAGATTTAGAAAGAGGTGGAGCTTTTGAATAGTCATATGGTGTCCAGTATTGAACATAACTCATTTTTGATCGACTCTCTTCTTCAAGTTCTTCTTCTTCCTCAGTATCAAAAACAATAGCACGCACAATCGTATTATCAGGCATATGGTCCATACTGTAAATCTTAGGATTTTCTTTGAATGCTTTGTGAAGAAACATTGATTTAAAATCGCAAAGTGCAAATCCTTTATCGGGTCTCGGTTTTAAAGAAAATTTATGTATTGTTGTGACAGAGTTCCCGTGTTTGTAAACAATGTTACGAAATTCTTTGAGTTGTTTTTCAAGATTAACAATCTCACCAAGTAAGTCGTTTATATACTTCCTTTTTCGTATTTTATGTTCACAAAAATCCTTTTTACAACTTGACAATTCTGTTTCTGTTTTTGAAAGTACTGTTTGAAGACGTTCAACTTGCATTTTCAATTCACACTTTTCACTTTCGAGTTTCGAAATCAACTTTCCGTTTGACTCAATTAAATCTTGCATTTTGCGTTGAAGATCTTGTTCTTTGTTGTAAGAATCTTGAAAAGCTTTTTCAAAACTTTTTGTATGTTTAATCTTGTCTTCCTGATTTGAAAGCTGAATTTTATAACACTCAATATCTCTTGCAAGTGACGCATTTTGTTCTTTTAAAACTTTGTTTTTCTCGTTGCATTTTATGATTTGCATTTGTTGAGCATCCAGTTGTTTAGATAACAATATTAGTTCAGGGCCTGGATCAAATGATGGTTCATGTTGTTCTAAATGATCATGTTTATCATTCTCAATAGGATCATCAAATGAAACAACTGTGTCATCATCAAATATGACAACTGTGCTTATTTGTTCATCTGTTTGAGAAGATGAAGATGATTTAGATGGAACAACTTGCGGCATATCTGATTCATAAGCAGAAGGTGAGACTATATCATTTATAAAGCATGCATTGAGGTCATGTACCTGAGACAAGCCGTCAGTGTCATACACTGGTCCTGAATCATTAAGCTTGAGTTCCTGCATGTTGGCTATAAGCATCACAGCTGCATTGGCTTCTAGATCTTCCATGTCATCGTCATTGTTCACATTTGCCATGAAGTTGTTGTCCTGTTCAGGGAAATGTCCATCTTTTTCATCTTGAAGAGCCATGAGTAATGCCTGCTTGTGAAACTTACTACCCCGAGTTCTCGGTTTAGGACATGCAGTCGCTATATGACCTTGTTCATTACAATTGTAGCACCATACTGCATTCCCTGAGTTGGAGTTCCTTGTTGCAACTGGTTCCGACCTTTGCTGAGAAGATCCTGAGTTGTTCCTAAACCCCGCATTGTTACTAAACCTCTGACCATTCCCAAAGTTTCCTGAAGAACTTCCTGAACCAGATCGACCATAGCTACGATTATGAATTTCCACTCTTCCATCATTGACAACAGCTTGATTCCTTGTGTTAGAAGATGAACGTTGACGGTTGTTTGTCTTGTTGGAGAATTTGCTAAAAGCATGAGCAATAAGAGCAAGTCCCTGATTCAACGTGTTAAAGTCATCATCGTCATCGTCATTGGAATTTGAGTAATACACTACATCATTGTTGTTTAATGGAACAAGTTGAGTAGAAGCATTCTGTGGAGATGAATCATAAGGGACCATTTGGTTCGAGGTAGAAGACTGTGGATAACTGAAGTAGTTCTACTCTTGTACATATGCATGATTTGACATTGGTGGTGGAGCATAGGGAGATTGAGCTACGAGTGCCAAAGAATTTGGTGTTGGTGTTGGTGTGTATCCTCCTCGTAGAGCTCTATCTTTTTCCACTTCAGGTTCATGGTGTTTCAGAAAATCATACAACAAACCATATGGAGCATCATGAAGATTTTTAGTTTGACGAACAAATGTCACATATTTATGCCAATCCGGGCCAAGACTACCAACGAATTTGGAGTTGACTGCAATCCTTGGTACTGTGATTTTGTGACGTTCCAGATCATTGACCACATTTGTGAAACGATGATAGTAGGATTCGAGTGACTCTCCTGGTTCAATTGTGATGTCAGTGTATTCCATGTAGAGTTTGGATTCCATATCATCTTTGTTCAATTGAGTGCCTTCCATAAGGAGATGAACATGTTCCCACATAGCTTTGGCTGTTTTCTGAGCATCGACACTTCGATAAATCGGATTTGGTATTCCTTGAAGTATATAAGCCATTGCATATTCATCAGCTTCACGATGTAATTTCTGTTCTTCTGTGAGTTGAGATTCTGGAAGAGGTCGATCACCAGGAGGACGTGGAGGATCAGCAGTTGGATCACCAATTTCAAATCTTGTTGGCCACTCAAATGGTCCTTCAAGTATCACTTGTTTCAAGAATTTCCCATGAGGTTTCTTAAGTTCAAGAAATCTTAAGAATCGACTTGACCATTGAACATAGTTTCCCGATGTTAGCATTGGAGGTGTTTCAAGTGATCCTGCCTCATGTCGGGCTTGTTGAGTTGTAATAACTTCACACATTCTGTCAAACCAGTGAGGTTGTTTGGAGGAAAACTGAGTGTTTTGTTGAGACATTTGATATGGTTGTTGTTGAGGAATGATTTGATGTTGTTGCATCATGAGGTAATGATGTAGTGGATTAAACGGTTGTTGTTGAACGTGTGATTGTGAAGGTTGTTGATACAGTTGTTGCGGTTGTTGATACGATTGTTGATACTGCGGATGATGTTGCGAAGAATGAGGAAAGTAATAATTGGGTGGTTGAGACATCTTTCGTGATTATGGTAAACTTAGATCGTTAAAGATAAATAAAGGTTGTAATTAGATTTGAGAAACTTGATATCAAACTCGGTATGTAAAGATGTTGTTTTCAAACTCGGTATGTCAATTTGTCTTCAAACTCGGTATGTCAATTTGTCTTCAAACTCGATAAGTGCACTTAGGGTTTCTAACTCGATAAGTTAGGTAGGGTTCTAACTCGATAAGTTCTTAGGGTTTCTAACTCGATAAGTTAGGTAGGGTTCTAACTCGATAAGTTCTTAGTTTTCAAACTCGATAAGCTCACTTAGGTATCCTAACTCGATATGTATCCTAACTCGATAGAGGGACTTGAGTTGGGCAGAGTTTCCCCTTAGTTAGAGTCACAATACGCCTAACTCGATAAACGATTAGGGAATGAAGGCTAACTCGCCAAAATCTCAAACTCGATATGTTAAGATTACACCTAACTCGAAAGACTTGATCACTTAACTCGATAGAACTTACTATAAACCCCTAACTCGATAGAACTTAACACCTAACTCGAAAAGAAAAAAAAAATTACCCCTAACTCGAAAACCAAATGATGAACAGTACCAGTTTTCTCAAATACACAACAAACACCAAGTTTTTATTATCAAATCAAACCTAAATCAACCTATATTATCCCTTGGCGAATGATACCACTTGTTAGGTCACCATTTCTACAACATAATCACTTAAGAATTCTAGAAAGAGAAAGTAAGTAGAGAGAGAGAGAGAGTGGAAGGAACACCTAATGAAAATAAGAGACTAATAACCTTACTAGTGAACCAACCAACCTCAAAATGAGGTTATACATAGGTATTTATAGGTAAGGATTAGGGCTTCTCTAAACTTAGACAATATGACATACTTAGCCCTTAGACTTTATCCAAACCTATAAACCAAGCATAAAACTTACAAAACTTATAAAATAACTAACGTTATAACTAAGTAATGCGACCTATACCAAAACTCAATGACCGACACTTAAAATAATAAAGTCTATTCCCAACAATTTTAAAACACAGGAACCGGATATGATAAAAAAATAAAAATTGAACTAAATCCGTAATTTTTAACAAACCACACGGACCAATTATGTAGTTAACTCTAATAAGAAAATATATACTGTAATTTGGACTAATGGATATTTAATTAAGTAACAAAGTTCAATAGTAAAATAGGGTCTCTTATTAGATAATAAAAGTCAAAATTGATTTAGTTTGATCAATCTTTCGAAAATTTTAATGGAGAAAAAGGTAAAAATAAGTATGTCACTTTTTTCTTTTTTTTTTAAGAAAATGTAATTAAGACTTAAGTGTAAACAAAAAAGTTTATTCTGATTGATTAATTAAATTTATAATCAACTCTTGAACTTTTAAAATAGGTTAATCTTAAATATAATTTTGTGGACTTAAGTTAAAATTCTCAATTTTTATAATTTCAAAACATATTTATACATTTAACGAAAACCAAGTATAGTTTAAACATTTTTTTAATAAATAACTACAACTATTACTACTTTTATTTTGGATATCAGTTTCTCCTCTTTATCATTCTTTTCTTTAGAATAACTTGAGAAGTATGCAGTGACATAACTAAAGCGAATTCGAAAGTTTTTTATAACTTAAGACATTGAGACACGTGTTGTTAGTCATATCTTTAGTAGGATTCACTTTTCTATAGCTAGAGCAGTGGGCCCAGATAAAATTTTCTCGTCTTCTTACCAATTTTTTTGTAAATCTTATCAATTTCTAAGAAAGTGATAGTAATAATAATAATAATAACAATAATAATAATAATAATATGTGTCGATTCCTGGGATGGGTGGAGAAAGAAAGCAAGTCTTACGGCCGCCAGATATCTTGCTCTATTCCTGGGATGGAGGGTAGGACGTATGTGTCGATTTGACGGGGTTGTCTCCCCTCACGCAAACTTGTATGATTGATTTTGTGTCAGATCGTGTGGTGATTGACGTCGTAAAACGTAAGCGCGTCAAGTATTGAGCTAAATGCGAGAATATTGGATATGGGTTCATCCTTTTCTCATTTCCCTCTTTGGGGGAACTTGAGACAGATGCGGTGACCTTACTTAAGCGGATCCGGAAGTTCTCTATAACTCAAGACATTGGGGCGCGTGCTGCTACCCATATTTTCAGTATGATTAGATTTGTTATTGCTAAAGGTGTTGGGCCCAAATAGTTTCGAGGCTCCCCACTAATTTCTTGTAATTCTTTGGGCCTAGATGGTTTTGATTCTAATAAAAATGGTGTTACAACAACAACAACTACTGCTACTGCTCCTACTCTACTACTACTACTACTACTACTACTACTACTACTACTACTACTACTACTACTACTACTACTACTACTACTACTACTACGAGCACTACGAGCACTATTACTACCACCACTACTACTACCACGACTACTACCAAGACTACCACGACGACCACAACGACTACGACGACTACCACTACTACTACCACTACGACCACTACTACCACTACGACAACTACGACCACTACTACTACCACTACTACGACGACGACGACGACTACTACTACTACTACTACTACTACTACTACTACTACTACTACTACTACCACTACCACTACCACTACCACCACCACCACCACCACCACCACCACCACCACTACGACTACCACCACCACCACCACCACCACTACTACTACTACTACTACTACTACTACTACTACTACTACTACTACTACTACTACTACTACTACGACCACCACCACCACCACCACCACTACCACGACCACGACCACTACCACTACCACTACCACTACCACTACCACTACCACTACCACTACCACTACTACTACTACTACTACTACTACTACTACTACTACTACTACTACTCCACTACTACTACTCCACTACTACTACTACTTGATGAGTGTGTAAATACTCATCATTTTTACCATTTCTGAGCTGCCAAAACATCCAAAAACACTCAATAATGAATCAAAATAGTGAAAATATCCCAGGAAAGTGTTTTACATGTTTCAAATGCAAAAGTATCAAAAATAGATGAAAAACGCACAAAGTTTGCATAATTGGCAGTTTCAGTCCCCCAACTTTCAAAAGTTGTCAAATCTAGTCCCTGGTCATTCTAAAAACTTGAAAAAGTCACCAAAGGTCCTTATAAATCAAAAAGTTACATAAATAGTCCTTTGGTGCAAACTTTTACAAAATGTCAAGTTTAGTCCCTGAACTTTGGAAATTGTCAAAAATGGTCCCTGGGATATTAAAAACTTTGAGAAAAACAAATTTTGTCCTTGCACTAACCTTTTGTGACAGGATTGGTCCTTGGTGGAAAGTTTGGTGAAAATTACACAAATGGTCCCTGAAGTTTGAAAGTTTGACGGTTTTAGTCCCTGGTGAAAATAAATTGGAAAAATCATTCCAGGGCCTTGCACTATTCATGATATGGCATAATACACCCTTTAAAATACTTTGGAAGATTGCCAAATTACAACCCTCAACTTTCGGAAATTTGTAAACTTAGTCCTTGTGTAATATAAACCTAAACCGGATCCACTAATACTATCACAAATCCAATCCAACAAAATACCCAATCCAATCACAAAGGTAATCCACCCAGCCCACATATAAATACCCAAGCCCAACCCTTAAGCCCAAATACCCTAAAAACCGTTCCAAATAATCCCCTATGGTCAAACATCATTTGACCCGTCCCCTTTTCCTCCTCAACACCACCACTTGCTATTTCCCTCCTCCACCTGCCTCCTCCATCACATCCAACCTCTCAATCCCTCCAATCACAATCCAAGGAGAACCCCCCCCACAATAAATGCTTCTACCACCCCTCCCCTACACGCAACAGAGCAATTTGCTCTGTTTGCAATTTTCCCGCCAACACATGTGGTACATGGAGAGTGGACCAAAACTTGAAGAAAGAGGTGGGAAATGATGGCAAGGATGCTGGGAACCCTAATCCTCTGCTATAAATAGAAGAGAAGCATGAAGAGCAAAGTAGTTAGTTAATTTAGTTTAAATTCATGTCGTTAAATTAAAATTCAAATTTCTAGTGTAATCTTTAGCTTTTAAGCATTGTTCTAATCTTGTTTAGTGTATTGTAACTCTTTTCAAGTTATCAATTTCAAGTTTCCAATTCTGTTTCAATATATGCAGTTTTACCTTTATTTCAAAATTCTCAATTAGGTTAATTGTTGTTTCTAGTGGAAACTATGGACTCTTAAGCTCATATAAGTACCTCATATAGCTTTTGTAAGCTATTAGATACCATTAAATCCAGCATTAGTCATAATAAAAAAATACAAAAAAAAAAAAAAAAAAAAAAAAAAAAGAAAAACAAAGAGAAAAATTGAAACTTGCAGGTTCATGATAATCATTGCTGGAGCAAGGTGTGAATTGGAAGCCCTTGGTTTAGTATCCCACGGGGGATGTTAGGAAAGGAATATTGGTTCTTGATTCTTGAATATAGCAGGAGTGCAAAAATTTGTAAGCAAATCCCTTTGTTCTCAGTTCCTTTCTGTTGTTCTCATTTGTAGTTTAAATTTGATTAATTTGCTGTCTTATAGCTATATTAGTAGTTTCTGATTCATAAATTTAGTTTTAATCCTTGTTTACTAAGTTCATTCAATAATCTGTTTCATAAGGTAGTGTTTGGTTTATTGCTTTCTGTGGCACTCAGTTTGTTATTTGAGTTGTTTCTTGTTTTTACATGCTCACTAGCATTATATGTACTCAGAATAAGCACTTAAAACAGGTTTAGATCATTAAAAAGTCAAAAGGCATAGTAACAGCCAAGATTATACCCTCTGATTGGTTACAGAAGTGGCATATGCCCCATTTCCAATCATTTGTGAGTGGTTTAGGTAATCTTGGTCTTAATCTAGCTCAAACATCCATTTTCAGTCACTAAATCAAGAATCAAACTCACAAAAGTCAAAGAACAACTTTTCTTCAAAAGTCAAATTTTACTTGAGCTCAGAAAATCCAAAAGTTCCAAGATTAATTTTGATTTGTATGTTTGGATTGAGAAGCTGAAATTTGTTGTAGAAACAGACTACCAGCTCATCTTTAAGATCCCACCTAGCTTCTATTTTTGTAATTTTTCTATAAGCTTCCACAGACCCCCAAAGTCAGTTGCAGGGCAAGATTCTGCCCTGTGCACAACAGACCTCACCCACACCACCACCTTTAGTGGTGGCTGCAGCCTAATCCAGTGGACCCTAGAGGTTAAATCTTGGTTTGGACAACTCCCCACCTACCAGGGTACAAGTATTGACCAGCCATTTGACCTAGGACTCAGTGGACCCCACCTAGTTTAGTCCCTTAAGTCTGTCCCATAACTGAGTGAAACTCAGATTTTCTCAAGTGCTTATTTGGACCTTAACAGCTTATTTGTGATCAAGTCTTGTTGATTTTAGCTTATTTAAGTTTGTTAAGCTTGTTGGTACCCATTTCCATCATTGTGGACCCCACCATCATTCATTTGACCTTATTTGACCACACAGTCAACCAAAGTCAACTGAATAAGCAAAGGGGGTGCTTATAGCTTATAAATAAGCTATTTTTCAAAGTATTTTCACAAAAGTCTTTCATTTTCAGTAGTTAAGTAGTTTCTATTTAATTCAATTTAATTTTAATTTTCATTTTTAGATTTTAATTAAGTACTTAGTATTTTTATATTTTTATTAATTACCTTATACAGTAAAGTAATTTTAGTAATTTTTTCAGATTTTTATTTTGTCATTTAGTATTAATTAGATTTAATTTTAGTTTTCTTTATTATTAATTAATATTAAGTATTAAATATCATATTTAGTTTTTATAAAGTAAAACCTAGATTTTATATTTTTCCTAGCCTTAATATAGTCTAATAGACTTTTATAAAATATAATTAGAGTTTCTACTGTTCATTTTCCATTTTTCCTATTTTAATTATTTAATTTAGACTTAAGTTAATTAAAAGGTAAATAATTAGTGGATTAATCTTAAAACATAATATTTAGAGTTTTTATAATTTTGTAGGATTCCTGTGATGGGTAAGTAATTTTATATATTTTCTCATAATTTTATAAGTTAGTTTAGTATTAATAGTAATTTAAATTAGTTTAATTAAGTTAAATAGTTTTTAATTAATAAAAAATCCACAAAAAGACAAAAATATTTATTTTTATTTTTTATACTTTCTTCAAGTTCTAATTAAGGTTTAGAAAATATTTTTGCTAATTTTTAGGTTAATTTATATCATTTGTCATTTTTAGTTAATTTAAATTAGGTTTTAATTTAGATTTTAATTAGTTTAATTAATTAAATAGTATTTAAATAATATTTTAATCATTTTCATAATTTCATTTTCATTTTTAATTTTAAGTTTCAAAAAGTGTCAAAAGCACCCCCTGTAGTTTATTAAATACCAAAATCTCACTTTCTCTGTCTGTTACGTGATCTGAATTGTGAATATGTGCATATATCTGGTATCTGATTTTTGTGAATATTATATTTGTGTACCAATACCAAAATAACAGTAGCAAAATCATTTCCACATCATCTGGGCTACTGTCCTCAGTCCCACTCTCTCATAAACGATTCCCAAAGCACTATTTCAATCTCGCTGGGGCATAACGACCCGGGGACACACTATACTATCACCGGAGAATTGGCTTGATTAGTTTGACTTTTACGGTTGACCATTTACAAGTGGTTGACTAATAAAAGTTGACTAGTTTAGACCCAATCACTACTCTACCACTACTACTACCACTCCACCACTACTACTACCACTACAACCACTGCTACTACCACTACTACCCCTACTACTACTACTACTACTACTACTACCACTACTACTACTACCACTACCACCACTACTACTACCACCACTACTACCACTACCACCACTACTACCACTACTACTACCACTACTACTACTACTACTACCACCACTACCACTACCACTACCACTACCACTACCACTACCACTCCTCCTCCTCCTCCTCCTCCTCCTCCTCCTACTACTACTACTACTACTACTACTACTACTACTACCACCACCACCACCACCACCACCACCACCACCACCACCACTCCACTACTACTACTACTACTACTACTACTACTACTACTACTACTACTACTACTACTACTACTACTACTACTGTAACACCCCCAAAATACCGCAGCGGAAAACTGTGTCACTAGGGTGCTACTTCATAATACAAAGTACAAGTTATAGAAAACGACCTCTAAATGAGACGTTTTGAAAAGTTACCATTCGATTAATGAATTCAAAGTTACAAACATGTGATCCCAAAGTATGATACATAAATGTATACAAAATGTTTTGAAAGGTAAATGATAAAAAGCGTAAGTCTTCAGAATATGCAGCTTGAATCTATGTTCCACGCACTAGCTATTGCCTTACTAACCAGAGATAAACATGCTAAAGTGTCAACACAATGGTTGGTGAGTTCATAGAGTTTGTCTTAAAACAGTTGAAAAGCCTTTAAAGAATGTTCACACAACAAAGGCATTGTGAATCCACTCAATTGCAAGTCCTGCCCATAACAACACTTGCAACCTGTGTGTTCACAGCCCACTGCTAAAATATAGTACATATTATAGTCAAACATACAAATAGTCTTAATAGTTCACATAATTGCACTTAGTGTTGCTCCGTTTATGTTATGAGACTTTTAGACTAAAATGCATATACTGGGAGCGTCTTCCCAAAGACCTACTGGGAGCCACTTCCCAAAGACTACTGGTAGTCACTAAAATACACATGCTGGGAGCCTCTTCCCAAAGACCTACTGGGAGCCACTTCCCAAAGACTACTGGGAGCCACTTCCCAAAGATAACTACTAGCCACTATATAGAATAACGCAATTAAGTATAACACAGTCATGTATGTATGCAATCAAGTATAATACAATCAAGTATAAATGTTTTGAGTATTTATACAAGTAAACAAGTAGTTAAGCATGTGTCTCCCCCAAAGAGTTAAAACAAGTATGAAAAGAGTAGGGGCTATGACTCACCTTAAGCTTATGTAATGAGAAATGAAAGTGGTAGTCGAATCGCGAAAGTCTCTAAGAGCAGCCTATAATAGAACGTTGCGACTTAGGTTTGGAGTAACGTCTAAGAATACGAATAATTGCCTATATATGTCTTGCATAATTTTCATGATGTAGTACTTAGTATATAGTGTAAGTCTTTGAATATAAATGGTTTATGAAACATGTATAGGTTGTATATCTCTTACTACCGTTCGGGCTGACATAATTCAGAAGTCATGGAGTAAACGTTCGAGGAGCCAGGTCACTTTAATTCGTAAATCCACAACTCATCTTGACGGCTTACTTAATGAACTCCTCACATGAGGCTCCCTACTATTGTAGTATAAAAATATATAAGTTTTTGATCTTTAAAAGTTATATGGTATTTAGCCGTGGCTTTGCCGTGACCTTGGTCATTGTTACCATGGTCTTGAGACGCATCCTAGGCCTTAGCCATGGTTGTGGTATTGGCTTTAGGTCATTAGACCTCTTGGTTATATTAAACCATAACTATTATATAGTAACTTTGGTATATATAAAATAGCTGTTAAGAAACTGAAGAAATCTCATTCTTTATTGGTTTTCTGGACACGTGCTCCTGAGTTTTTGAAGAAAACATGATTCCTGACAACTTTCGTGTTTTAACTTTTTGATGAAAAGGACCAGAAAAGCCTCTTTTTGCGTGTTTAAGGTTCTGTCACATAAACATTTGGCAGTTTTTGCCGTAAAGTTTTGGTAATTTCAAATGGTCATAACTTTTTACTCGTTTTAGGTGATTCAAATTGCTATGTTTTCCTTGTTAAGTCCTCTCTAACAGTAGGTAAGTGTAAAATATCATAGTTATACTATTTTGGTCGTGGTTCTCCATAAAAGTCACTAGTTTATTTGTTTAAATAACATAAGTTAACATATATATATATATATCATAACTTGTTTTACTAGTTTTTATACATCATGAATATAATACAAAGACCATATATAGCATGAAAGAAACATAATAAGCATGAAAATGATATTGAGCAAGAAAGTGTAATAGGGTTTCTTACAACTTTTGGCTTTCTAAAGAAAGGAAGTCAAGTATGAAACTAGGACACTAAACCTATGCTTGCAAACCCTTCACCACAACTCTTGTAAACCCTTGCTATAACCCTTTTGAAAACGTTCTTAGCTCAGCCCTAGTACCCTTGTGTAGCTCCTAATTCATCCATGGAATCACCAAATAAACACTAGTTTCATGTAGAGAATAACTAGGCATTCAACTTTGTAGTGTAACTTGTAGTTTGAAGATCAAAGGATCATGGTGCTAGGGATTATAGGTGTGGCGTTTTTATGGAGATGAAAGGAAGGAATGAGCTTGCTTTTATAGGAAGATGAGGAGGTTAGGAAGGTTCCTAGGAAGGTACCTTAAGGAGGTGCAAGTTTAGGATATTTTCCAAAACTTTAGGATGAAGTTTCAAGACTTAGTAAGTAAGTTTCAACACATGGACTTATCTTAAATGATCAAGGCCTATCACAAGCCAAAAAGGCTTGTAACTTAGCTTAAAATTTCGTCCAAGGTCTATCTTGGATGACTAGATATGAGTTTTGATAATATCTTACTTTTACGGAGTCAGTTTTGGTCCCGGTAATCACTACGGTAAGTCGTTAAGTAATGAAACCTAAAATCGGGTATCCTAAAAATATGAAACTTATAAATATGTTAAAACTTATTAATATAACCTATCTTAGCATATTTAATGAATGAAAAGTTCTATCGGGTTGCTTAAACGCTGCTAAAACTGGAAACGCGGGTCTAAAACGCGTAATTCGCGTAAAACGCTGAACTGGAAAACGTAAAATTCCAAAAGTTTTGGAATTGTTGTAAAATGAGAGAAAATCATATTTCTATTGTTTATAGTGTTTTATGGACATATCGGGATACTGGAATGACGTTTAAACCTAAAAGTAAATCTCGGACACGGTTTCGTGATTTTTGAAGAAATGATCCGACGAGTGTCAAATTCTCGGATTATCATTAAAATAGTTTAAATTACGAGAATATAAAATCAAAATTTCGGAGTGAATAATGAAAGTGAATAGTAATAGTAAATAGTAAAAATGAATATTAATCCAAAAATGCGAGTTGTTACAACTACTACTACTACTACTACTACTACGACCACTACGACGACAACGACGACGACG